>JARFOC010019532.1:0-10220 GCA_031763485.1 Osmoderma eremita
CTGCGCGACTTGAGATAAGTATAAAATAGAGTACTCATGTTAGCCAAACCATTCACGAAGTTTAAGTTTATTGTAAGGGCACCGTGACAAGATGTAATTAGACACCGGCAACGTATATGTGGATGTGTATTATATTCTTTATATGTCCTATAATTGGTTATCTGTTGGACAATAAACGTATATTATTGTTATTAAAATTAGAATATTATTCAAGAAATAAGTTACTACGAGTAGCTTCAAAACGAAATCTTAGTTTAAAAATAATGATATAAATTTGTACAAAGCGTGAAGACTCATTATTATTGTTATTATTGATACGGCAAAAAGACATAAATTACATTTGATTCTATATCGTACACGCCTAACAATATCAGGCACGTGTTCCGCGTAAAAAATAAGATAACAAGGTGACAATGATACTACCTATCGCGTACAAATACCAACCCTATTTTACGCACAAATTGTAACGACAATACTCGGTAGTGAGAGCGAAACCATTTTCCACAGAGGAGCGCCAGAGAATTGTTTTTTTTTCTTTTCCTATTGTCGGCAATTTTCGGGAACACGTCCGACGGGATAAAGAGACATCTACAGGCTTTTCTATCAATTTCAGGTGTTGTAAGGAGTGCGCCAAGACGGAAGGGGAGCCCTGCGGCGGAGAGTTGGGTTTCAGCGGTACCTGCGAGCCGGGATTATCCTGTCAGGAACCGGGTCCCACCCCTACGGAGGGTATTTGCCGGCCCGTCCTCCTGGATGATGTGGAGAACACGTGAAATTCGTCAAAAACTGCCTGTGTAAGTGTTTCTCGCTACGTTCTTTCTTGTTCACCTTCTTTCTTGTACTAATTTGGCGGGATTCTATACCTATACACCGCGCCCAAATTTAAGTGCTGATCATTGCTAACTTCGTTATTATCGCAGTTATGAAGTCGGTTGAATTAACGAATTACTAGCATTTGTTGTTCTTTCGTTTCTGAGGTATTCACAAAAACACTTTCTTTTCAATATAACACACTGTTTATTTTTACATAGTCCGAAAAACCTGAAAATAAGCAAATGAAAAGCAGTTGTATTTTCTGATAGTCCGAAAACGATTTCTGTCAATGTCTGACACGTACGTTCCAATTGAAAGTATATAAATATATATATACATGTATGCCCAGATCGGAACGGGGCATTGCTTTGTGAATGGCAACCGCGCATGCAAGTCTCACTAACAACGCTATTATTGCAAAACTGTAAATATTTTGTTTGACATAACGCCACAGAAAAAATAAAACGCAAAGATTGAGGTCCGGTGATCGAGGTAGCCATTTTATCGTACCCTTCCCAGCAATAACACGATTAGGAAAGGTGTTTTCTAAAACTCCATTACTAATCTAGTGTTATGCGCGGGACAACCGGCTTGCATAAATCAAATTGCATCAAAATCGGGGTTAAATTGACGGATAGCGGGAATACTTTGCGTTCACAGCAAATCCAAATATTTCATTCCATTCAAATTGCCGTCGATAACAAATTGTCTTATAATGATATCACCCAAGATACCCGTCCAAACGCTAAGTTTTTCGGGGTACTGAGTTCTTTCATTAGGGACCAGATGTTGATTTTATCGAGACCAATATCGCTTTACTGTGGTTGCCAGGACTTGGAAAGGACGACTCGTCGGAAAACAGAATACTTTTTATAAAATATTCGTCTTCGTTAGCTCTTTTCACCGCGAACGCACAAAACTCCATTCTTGCAAAATTGTCATCGGGAAAAATCTCCTGGCACTTTTGAACTTTATAACTTTTGTATTTGTTGCGTTTCAGAATACGTTCCACTGTACTTCTTCTGACACCGATTTCGTCTGCAATTGCTCGGCTAGAGCGAGAGTGACCCATTTCAACCAACTCACAAACCTTCACATCTCTCTTCTCCTGTTCGCTAGGTATTAAAGGGAGGCTGTCCGTCTATTGTGACATTTACGGCAATTTCCGACCACACAGCCAAATTTCCTAAACGCTTTGACGATCCTTTCAATCGTCGAATACGAAGGAATAGGACGATCCATGTACTCTACGGCAAATAGATCGATCGTGATTTGGTAGGAATTTCAAGCAAAATACCATGTTATGATTTGTACCTTCTCTGCGGTTGTATAAGCTAACATAGTGTATCCGAAATCGACGATCACTTGTTAGAGCTTTGCGTGCGCATAGACAGATACAAAATGATTCGAATGGGCGTGCTGCTTCCTACGGCGTTGCGCGCGACGAGTCTGCCCGGCAACTTGCAAGTATGCCAGATCAGGCTACGTACATTATACCTCGTACCCCGGTGCGAGCTGAGCATACGTGTATATATACGGCACATAAATATATTTTTAAATTTTTATTGATTTGTGTTTGAGATTTTTGTTCAAAATCTCTCTTGCGAACATCTCGATTGCATAGATTTATCTCTAAAAAATGTTGCGTGTTGCTGGAGATTGTGTTTTTCAACTCTTCGGTTACTGTAGAATATTCCTGCGCCAACGTCCTTGATCCATTGGTTAAATCTTGTAATGGGACGCTGAAATTTCTAAATTTTATTTTAATTATTTAATATTTGAAATAGCTATTTGCTAATATATTCCCACCCTGTATATTTTAGCACTGTTAGTGTGCATGCGAATAGATATACCAAGAAATGGCCCATTCACGACACAAGATACTTTGACCGTTAGACCATAAATATTAAGAGAAAGACCCTGTGTGTGTTAATAGGTGTAAGTGCGCGCAGAAAATGTGTGACCTTGCGAAGAGGACCGTGTGATCAGACGTGTATCTGCGTAGGGCACTTCAGGCGCCTATGGGAAAAGTCTGAACATAGTAAAAATAAAAAGAAATGATAGTGACTCTTCTCGTAGCGGGTGAGAGGGAAACATCGCTGCTAATAAGTACAGTACCGCAAATAATCATCGATGGATCACTTCGATCAATAAGGAGGATATTATTGATGGAAGTGATCGAGCAGTTGCAACGCCAAAGTGCTCTAATTGCGCTATTTTATTGAGGGTATAGCTAGTGTCAAAAAGTGCGAGTTTGTTTACGTGCAGTAGTCGTACACTGCCTTGCTGAAATAATGTCTCCCCCCTTAACAGCGAAAATATCAAACCAACTTTTCAAACAGAATGCCACCTAGCTCGGGTGTTTTCGGTTAGAAGCAAAAAAGGTCGTTGAAATGCAACTGTTTATAGACATTATTGATAAGCGTGTTTAGGTATATGAAACAATTTAATGTGTCCTTTTTCTCCGGCGTTCTTCAATGGATATTTTGTCTTTTTTTCGTCGTGGTACTAGCGGCGTTGAGTGATATACTGTGTTAAAGGAAACTACATTCTTAGGTTTCGATTATATATACGTATAATCTTTTTTAAATTAAAATTGAGAGCCGGCGTGTGGTCGTTCTAAGAATTCTCCCATTCGGGGCGGAGTAGAAAAATTGTACATATGTTTTTGGGGTAGGTAGGGGTAGTGAAGTGAGTAGAGAAAGTGGTGCATGTTTCTAGTTTAAGTTATTTCGCGGACATTCGGTTATTCGACTTGATAATAGGAATCCACGTATTCCCGAAACACGTGTCGTCTCGAATCAATTAATACTTTGTGCGGGAGGAGTAATCCGAATAGTGTGTTTACTAAAGCTAAAATTAGAATATAATTGTTAACATTGTTTTTTTACAATTTTTAATATGTATTTTATTTTAATTTTATTATAAAAGCAGTAAGGGGCATAAGGGTATAACAAAGTAGCGTACCTTTGTTTTTCTAGAAATAAATCATTTTGCAAATATTTATTGTTATAACAGAAAAATAAACCGAATTGTGGGCAGTTTCATTTATTACTGGATAACTTACCATCCAGAGCTGCTGTTACCACGAAGAAAAACAATAAATGGTAGTTTTTGAATTTTTAATTACTGTATCTGTAAGATGAAAAAATCCGTAAATAAACGGTAATAAAAACACTCGAGTTTTATATACATATGTATACATACATGTATACATCATAGGTTATATACATATGATACACATAAGCAGTGTGGATACTCTGGCGTTAATAAATTTTCTTGGTTCATGCTATTACTTTCAATATCTGCAGCTACGTTGGAGATGAGTTTATAAATATGTGTGCCTTTTGCAATTCGTACATATTTCATCCTTTATAATGTATCATTCCAAGAAAAAAATTCCAGGTAAATTCATAATTAATAAATAAATAAAATAATGTACTATACAAAACTTAGAACATATGTATCGGTTGGTAGATATTATTGTCATATGTCTCATTGTGAAGATATTTTTTTAAATATAATTAGCTATATTATATATTATTTTCTATTTATTAATATATATTAATAATACTCCCATTACTCGTAGATTACTTGTAGATGGTTCTTATTCTGTTATACTTTCCTCAATATTTCTGACATGTTCCGGATGAGTTTCTGAAGTTATTAGATCTTTATTTGTAAGACTGAAGCTCATGCATTGTAAGTACTAAGTCACTGACCATTGAACTATACAAACTTATTCTGCATTTATACATTAATACTCAAGTTGATTTACATAAGCGGTTACTAGTTTAGGGTATTTGTTGCTATATTCGGTGTTATTCAAGTGGTGTTCTGTGTGGTGCAAATCTCCCAGAGTGCGACGTCTAACATTATCTTCCTTCGTGGTTTCTGCTGAGGATGGCAACTTAGTTGCCGAAATACGTATCCAGGAGTTCTTCACTCATCGAGGTGGTAAGGGTATTTTTTATTTTTTTGCTATATTTACTTTTATTTTCTTGCAATTGACTCATCAGGTGTATTTACAAAATATTATTGAAAAGATTGAAGTAAATTTACAAAAAATTGCCTTTCATATATTTCTTTCTTACAACATTCGTTACAACTATTTAGTAAAGCAATAATTCTCGAAACTGAAAATAATTAGAAAAAATGTAAACTCGAGAGAAAGTTTTTACTATTAATCGTAGTATTTTTTTTAATAAAAAAAAAACATCGACCAGAGGAAAGTTCATCCCAGGGGCGGTTCATCACTGAGGCAACTTATACGACCGGTAGCACCACAGGGTGAAAAACATTGTTATTTATAATTTGTTAAAACGTGTTTGTAGTGACAGATTTATTTTTTTGTTAGTTTTTAGCTGCAATAACGAAGTTAGCAATGGTGGCACCCTGAACGTTGGACACGATGTATATGGCATTTGAAGAAGTTTTGAAAGTACAATTTTTCACTTGTTTCTTCGTAAGAGTTCGTTTTATGCGAATCACTTAAAATCTCTTAGAATTGATTGTACTCCACCTGGATGGGACGTGCGTATATATTTCGCTTGATGCCAGAAAGAGATAGGAACGAAAGCAGGCTCCATTTACGCATAATATTCATGCAAATTGGAAAATTAAATCGAGCTGATTCAGCCGAAATTATACCGGCATGATAACGACATTACATTGTAGATATCTCCGATAAACGGCCTGAAACGTTCATTTGATCTGGCTTTTATCTAACAAATAGCACCAATTTGCTTTATTTTAATTAAAAATCTTATTGTTATATTTTACAACGCAAGCAACGCAAAGTTGGGCGAGATACATGGGCAAAATAAGAATTTTAATTGAACAATGCTCACAATGCTTACGTAGATTACTAAATAAATACATGTGGAAAGTGCCAATTTTGCTTTTGAAAAAGATTGTACATATATGCGAAACATTAACCATTAAAAATGAGTTAAAAGAATTCGCAGAGTTCATGAATCATGATGACTCCAGGGTATTGTATTTTCTAATTCTCCAGCTAGGTGTTCCAACTACGTACAAGCAAGCAAGTTGGAAACTGTTGGAAATACGTACATAAATTACAGTTAAAAACTTTGTTCTTATCTATGTGGCTGGAGCGCCTCCATTTTAGTTTCGCTGTGCAGCGTATGAATAGTTATTAACGTTTCTTAAAACTTGATATCTTCTGATTAAGCTTTGTCTAGTCAAATATTCCTATTTCATCTTTAATTACAATGTGTTGCCGGGGTCACATATACGTCATCTTTATTTCTGTATATAAAAAGAAATCTTAGGAAGAATTTGCTATTTCTTTAATTATTTTGAACGAATGATCATTTACTTTATTTGCATCTCCAAACTAGACGATATTTTAAGTAATAATAATAATAATCTGTATTCTCCAACAGAAAACTCTATATAAAGGACACTAAGAAATATAAGCATAGTACAATTATAATTAATAAACATCATGCCATCATTGTATGACAATAGTATTTCTGGAGATGGCTTAATTCCATCGTTTTTACTAAGAGATGCTAGAATGGTTCTTCTAAACCTTTAGCAATTCTTATTAATTTATCTGTACTTCGACTTTCCCAAAAGTATGGAAGAAAACTAGAATTTAAAAAAATGTTCAAAATCAGAAGTTATTGATTACCGACCCATATCCATTTTGTCCAACTTCGCCCAAGCTTTTGAAATTTTTTATTTCACTATCTATGCGAACGTCTTAAGTTTTTCATTTCACCTTATCAGCATGGTTTTGTGGGCGGTCAATGGTTAGTAACCGTGTCAACATCTCGCAATTCATTTGTAGGGAGGGGGTCATTTTGATGTGGTGTATATCGAGTTTAGTAGCGCTTTCGACAGTATTGACCACGGGATTTTACTTGAAAAATTAGACTGCTTTGGTCTTACTGCAACTTTCCTGCAACTTATGGAATCCTATTTGAGTAATAGATCTAACTATGTGCATTATAATGGTTTTAGATCTTACGAATTTCTTCCTACTTCTGGTATTACGCAAGGATCCATCTTGGGGCCTTTGCTTTTTGTTTTGCACATTAACGAGTTGTTGCAGTACTTCTTTTGTCCAGTTTTGGCTTACGCTGATAATATTAAAATTTATAGTTCAATTGCCAACTTCGGTGACTGCTTAAACTTGCAAAAAATATCGATTACATGGCCAAATGGTGTACCAAACACAACTTAAAATTAAATATTAGTACGATTGCTTTGTTTCATATACTAGGAAAAATCATTCAATTACTTCCGCGTATTTGTTGAATCATGATGTATTGCAGAGGGTTGAAACAGTACACCATCTTGGTGTACTTTTTGACCAATCTATGAGCTTTGTGCATCGCACATTACTGGGCTGTGCTTGTCAGCATCTAAACCATTGGGATTTTTCATTCGTTCCTGTACAGCTTTTCAAAGTATACACCTTTTGAAAATATTATACTTTAGCTTCGTTGTTAGCACGTTGGAGTATGCCTCTCAACTGTGGTCTCCCCATTATGTCTATCTTCAGTTATCTCTTGAAAAAATTGAAGGTCGTTTCCTCAAATACCTCTCCTTTAAAGAGGATGGAGTATATCGGCAGCGAGAGATTGATTACGCGTCCTTATTGTATAGACATTCACTGGATTCTTTATCGTACCGTCGTGAATGCCATGGTGCGCGTTTTATTTGGAAGCTAGCTCACGGGAGTCATCGATAGCCCTTTTCTTCTTGCCTCTTTGGATTTCCGCATTCCTAGGGCTCCCTCTCGTTCCTCTTCTTCCTTTGCTCTACTCTGTTCTAGGACCTACTTACTGCTAGCCTCGCCACTAGTATCTGCACTATGAAGATATTTTTCATAATAATATTAATCACTTATTATGACTTATATTAATTTAAATATCTTTTGTATTATCTTTTTCTTTTTTTGTATGTACTCACTTTGTAAATATTTTTGTTCTGTAACTTGTAATCTGTTGGACAATAGAATGAAATAAAATTATTGACAAAAATACTTAGAATATTGACAAACATTGTTTAACCAATTTCAACAAGAAACTATTACATAAAAAAAAGAAAAAAGGAAAGTTAAACATTTAGAATAATAGGATCAGAAAGTAATACATATAATTTTTTATACATATGCGACAGCGGAGCCTTGCATAGGATATTGGTGCGAGCCTTAGCTATTGGGAAAAGTGGCGCATGATCTTGAACTTTGGCGGGATACAATAAATTCGATTAAATTAAGAAGGAGGAGTGTCAGTGTTATGACAAATTAAATTAGTAAGAAATCTAGCCCTACTACATCTCTTTCTTACGACAGTGAAAGAATGTTATGTCTGTCAAGCAAATTGGAGTAATCAGTACCACGAATTGGATAAGCTCCAACAATCTTAAAGGAAATATATTTCGAGAACCATTTTTGAGTGCGCTCAAGAGTAAGTTGTTGACGTAGATAATGTGGATATCGTGCGACGGAAGCGTACTCCAATTTAGATCTTACTAGTGCAAAGTACAGTACCTTAAGTGTCAATAAATTAGTAAAATTTTTGCATGATCCTATAATGAAACCAATGTTTTAGAATCGGAGGAAGCTACGTGGGCAATGTGAGGAGAGAACCTTAAATGGGCATCAAAAAGTACTTCAAGGTCTTTGAATTGAGTTATTCTGGGAATATCAGAGTCAAATGCAGTATAATGGAAGGTAGGAGACAAAGAACTTCTGGTGAAAGACATCACAGCAGATTTGTTGATATTTAGGAAGATGTGGTTGGCACTAATAGCGTTAATGTCCCTCTGCAACGTCTGACAATCATCTATAGACCTAATATCGCAGTAAATCTTGAGATCATCAACATTTGCTAGAATGTTACAATCTAATAGATGGATCATCATTGATATAAATGTTAAAAAGGAGTGGGCCCATATTCAATCCATGTGGTACGCCGGTGGAAACCAAGAAACGGGTAGATACAAAACCATTATAGTGAACACAGGATGACCTACCACTAAGGTATGACTCAATCAAAATTGTGAATTTAGAATTAAACCCAAGGAATGATAATTTACGAATAAGCAGGAGGTGATTAATGGTGTCAAAGGCAGTAATATAATTATTGCAATGAAATTTACTAATATAAAGATGATCTTCGTGCTCATTTCCAATTTGAATTGAACCAAACTATATACTATTTCCTTCGTTATTCATTGTAAATCAAAGGTGCATCACTTCAATGCGTATATACTTGCACTAAACGCACCACGTAAATAACGGACCAATCGGTTACCGCTCGGTTAAGGTGGAATTACCGCCGCATTAGTTATGCTAGGCGTTTCCTGAATATATATTGAGCTCTTAAGCGCTCGAATGATTCTCCTTTGCCAAAGCCGACCGTTTTCCGACCGCCTCGACCGAGCGACCCTTCTCAATTGAGGGTCGGAGAAACAAAAGTACGGTAACGAGGAACAGGATCCATACACACTCAATTACATCAGGTATACGAGGGAAGTTTTATCATCGCGGTTTTCGATGTTCGTTGCAGGATCCTTTCGTTTCTATCCTGTTCTATGAAGTTTTCCATGTTCTTTTTCGTTTTATGTTGGGCGATCTAAGAAGCTATAGTCTTGTAATCTATTAAGTATATTTGCCAATTAGATTTGGAGCATAGAGGGAGGTAACTCGAATTACGAAAGTAGGGTGGTTCAAATGTGAATATTTTTCTTAAATAAATTTATCAATAACAAAGCTTCAACAATGGACTTAGCGTCTGTTTTTACATTTCACTACTACTATACACTTTCGTCAGTGAAGTGGAAGATTATTAATGATATGCTCACAAGTCTCTCTATTTGTATATCTCAATAACAATTAATACCATTTATTGAGCAAGACAGATAAAATAGTACGGTATACCAATTCCGCAAACGGTAATTTGTACCAAAAGATTCTACAAATAGTTAAATACGGGTATTATAACTGCTATAAACTACAATCGTATACTAACATAAGACACATAAGTTAAGACACACACGTGTACTCACTACAATAGGTAAGCACATAAGTATATTATGAAGAAAATGTTGAAAATACTGCATTGGTACAAACATAATATGTGCAATCCATTAAGAAATATTAATATCTAGTACAGCAGAGTGAAAGAATTGCAAGGACTGTGGGCTAATATCACTAATACACAGTATCGGGAAAATCCACACCGCACAAATTAATTTAATATAATTCGGAACACATGTTTCAAGAGCACGTCGGCTCCCATTCTCAACCAATTCCCAAATGAACGAAAGTTAGATCCCACATGCACGTTTAAGAACATATCGCTCATTACCGTTTTAATAGATTAGAACAATCGAGTGTAGCGCAACACATGATTGAAACAAACCAT
>JARFOC010019543.1:0-10219 GCA_031763485.1 Osmoderma eremita
TCCTTTGGGTTGGTTTGGAATGTCGGTAACCAACTCAAGGATCTACCGTTTGGTAAACGGTCCGGTCTTCTAGTTAGTAATGATAATAATAATAATAAATGTTTAGTGCTGGTGTCTACTCGTGCCCACCCGTTAAAAATAATAACAATAAATGTTCAGTTTTTGTGCCTACACCTGCCCACCCATTAAAAATGCTCATGAGCCGCCGCTGGACGGAACCATGTTTGTATTACATAAGTGCATATAGAGGTACAGAGAATGAAATTCTCGATAATTCGGAAGAAAGAAGCATCAGGTGAGAGTGTTTCTCCAGAAATTAGTCGGTTTTCAAAATGTTCAAGAAGTAATGCTGGAAGGCATTGCCGGAAAACCTGCAGCTTACGTGCGCGGCAAAAGTTTCTTAATTCAATAATCAAATATTCATTTTGCTGGTTTGCAGTACTTTCCGAATATTGGTTCATCAATTATTAACATATCGCCGATCTTGAAAGATCGGCAACTCTAATATCATCTGAAAAAAATCAAAGGTCAGCTTTCCAGCTGGTGTTGAAGGAATTCGAAGCTTTATTATTTGTGACTGTGCTGTAATATTCGTCGAACCCTTAACTCTATATTCAATTTCATATTAGACCTATATCTATTCTGTGCAACTTTGCTAAAATCTTCGAATCAATACTATGCGACCATATTTATTTATAATGCAATCACTTGACCCAGTCAACATAGATTTATAACCAAACGTTTTACAGTTCCCGAGTTAGTTTACTCAGTTTGTATCGAAACCATTGACATACAGGACCAAGTTGTCACAGTCTACACTAATTTTCAAAAGGCATTCCACTAAGTTGAACACCATGTACCACTTTGAAAACCCCAGGGTATTGGTTCTTCACCAACGCTATTAATAGCGAACACTTAATATTTGTTAATGAAGATATTTCGGAAAGTAAAATTAATATTAGGAAGTGCAACATCGTGTCATATACGACAAGCAACAACTATATATTTACATACAAGCTAAGTGGTGAATATCTCCAAGGGTTTCAGACTATTAAAGATTTGGGGGTTACCTTCGATAGTAAACTTTCTTTTGTTAATCGAATAAACATAACAATTGCGAGCGCCACCGAACATATGGTTTCATCTCATATCATCATCCCCACCACTTACGTATGAGCGAAAAAAACGCTCTACCGCAAGCACTTTTTCCCTAGTTATTAGCACAATTTTAAAGATAAATTTGGCACCAGTGAAATGTTAATATGACGACTAATGATAAATACGCCAAATATGACAAATGCACATGGTTTCCACGGCACTCTAAATTATTATTTTGGGGAATACCGTATATAATGGCTATTATACTTTTCTCTTTTACCTACTATTCCTGACAAACGCATTAGAGCAAGCAAAAAAGTTTTAATGCATTTACGTAATGATGTAATAAGTTAACGTGTCACCTAAAACTCCCTGTCCTTCAGATACCACCACAAAATCTCCCGCATTTCCATTAGGACTCAATTAACGAGAAAGAAGACGAGGGCGAAGAGAACGGGTACCATTTTTCGCGCAACAAATGAGTTTCCATATTTATTTTTTTAAATAATGGCATAATCATTCAAACAGCTCCCGTGTTTTCATAATTCAGCATCATGGACTAATTAATGTCGACTGCTATCATTCGTTATCGTCGTAGTTTTAAAATATTTTTAGTTAAATTCCAGATTAATTTGTTTATATATAGTTGTACAAATCGTTCTTTTCACAACGCTTCCATCTTTTTAGAGCGTTATAACCTAGATATTTAATGACAGTTTTCACTGCATTAATGGAGCCTGTATGGAGAAAACGGCGAAAGGGATACAAATTTAGCCTGAAGGAGAAGTGTATGTTTGCAAATGTTTTAAATTATTTTAACAAAACTATGAATGTGAGTGCCGCCGTTAAAGAATCAAGTAAAGCTTTGGGTTGCTCCCAGCGTACAATATATCATATAAAACGGAAGCAACAAACTGATTCATTGTCAAGTCCAAAAAATAACCGATTACAAACATATGATGAGAACACACAAACACCTATTCGACGTAAAGTGCATAGTTATTTTATACAGAATATGCCACCTACATTAAATGCAATTCTTGCTGCTGTCAATGCTGATGATGATCTCCCTAACTTCAGTCGAGCAACTTTACACAGATTGTTACACGATATGGGTTTCGAATTAAAAAAAGTAGGACGTGTAAGTGTACTCATCGAACGAGACGACATTATTTGGTGGAGGCACAAATACTTACGAGAGATCAAGAAACTTTGATTTCTAAACTGGTTTTACTTACAAGGTTCAATTTATATCTGATGTCCTTGCATGACCGCAGTTTAGCATCTTATCAAAAATAAATAAAACCATGCTATAGAGACTTACGCATATCTTAGAGTTAGCTTTGCTAGAGAAATCGCTCTTTCAAGCCTTATATATGCCGTTAAAAACCTAATTTAAACCCATGGATTGAACGGATATAAGACACGT
The DNA here is from genome assembly GCA_031763485.1 of Osmoderma eremita. Classification (NCBI taxonomy): domain Eukaryota; kingdom Metazoa; phylum Arthropoda; class Insecta; order Coleoptera; family Scarabaeidae; genus Osmoderma; species Osmoderma eremita. The sequence continues at coordinate 2,528 of JARFOC010019543.1, forward strand.
TTTTACCAGAAACCAGGCGTGCTAAGAAGGCGTAATTCCTATGACGAATAATAATGACATTTTTATTGAATATCCCGATAACCGGCATCCAGGGAGTTGTCGCTTTAATAAAAATCACTTTACGACTACATAAAATTGATTTCGCGGAGCCTGTAAAGTCGTTACTTCGAGAAAATGCATTTTGTCGATAATGTCATCGGCTCGTGGTGATAACTACAGTTGACTGGCGTACCTCATTTTTACCATCCTATAGCAAACAGTGTGATAATTCCATTTCTAACCCGATAAAATTTATATATATTCTAATGTCAGAAGAAACAACATTTATTTAAAAACCATTATATGAGGGATGTCCGGTTGCTAAAGTTGCTACGTCGCTCCGATCAGGTTGAAACTTGCACGCATTTTAGATGTGCATATGTACTGCATATGGAGTGCCTTAGGTTCAATACAACGCAAAGGTAATATAGTAAGGATAGATGGGGCATCTAACGTTAAAATAGTATGCCTGTCCCTCTACCGCGCCAAATCTCATATATTTCAAACTTGACAGGTTACATAATGCCATCCAAATTTCTATTCATTCTTCTATATAAGCTTTTTCTCGCGTAATGTCAATCACAAAATGTGCCAAAAAGTGCCGTGCAGATTTTTGAGTAGCACATGTTCTATTTCCGACTACAATTCTAATCAGAAAGTGAGCGCACAAGTTGCACAAACAACACAAATTGACGGTTTCGATTAACGTATTCCTGAAAGTTATTTTTGCAATTGAAAAGTAAGAATTTTTGCTTACCAGACGGGATACAATGAACACACTGTCCGGAATACTCCTGCGGCACAAAATTGTTAAATCAACTCATTTTTCAAACACAATAACGCACCAACCAACTTTAACAATAATTTTATTCACGTACTGACTTCTACACTAGCAACTTACAGACTAAAGTCTCTGAAGGAAAACAATTCGCTCTAACATTTATCTACCCTACTCAACAAAAATATAGTCATTAGGAATATAATTACACTAAAAAGTACATGAGTGTGCTGAATTGTCATTCTAAGATAATGGAAAAATGCGAGCGATGTCAAAACTTGTATGAGTTGAAGCCGCTGTAAAGCGCAAGATATTGCCTCGGTTGTATACAGTAGTAATACTAGTAATTGCAAAAAAATTGGTTTTAGCAAAAACTAATATAACTAATCAATTAAGAAATTCATCGCCTACCTACTCCTGCCTATAGAAAATTACTATTGAAAAAATCAATAACACAAGTCTACGCTACGATATAAAATATACAAAATTGAGCTTAAATTGAAATTAAGTGTTTTTCCTAGTTCTGAGATGTCACTCCATATGATGTGGGAGAAATGTCCGAAATAAACCTTTATAAACCTCATAAATTGCATAAAAATACACTCTCCCATGTCGCGAAAATATCTTAATTATAGATTTAATTAATACACAAGTTAACACACAAAAGTTTATTAGCACGCTAAAATAAGATATCAAAAATAAATTTAAAGAAACTGGATCACAACGCGTCTAACTTCAGCCTAATACGAAACATATGGCAACGTCTATTTTTAAAGTAATTTAAAATACGGAAAACAGAGCATTTCTAAAACAGATATGTGTAATTCGGGTTTTATACACTTGCCTGCCAATATTTCCACCATTTTTTTCAGATATAATAAAAAAAAAGTTTATGTTGCTTTCCATTAAATACGAATACGTTTTTATTTTAAGGTAACCATATAATTTCCACAGTGACGTTTTAATGTGCGTTATAATTCTTGATGACGATAATTCTAACAACGTAAAGCGGAAAATTTTTTGAAAAAATATCTCGGTATAGGATATAACGTCCTTGAATTTTTCTTTATAAAAACTGAATATAGATGTGTTATATACTAACAAGAAAGTCCTCGCAAATACGCAAGACACCAGCGCACAATCATAGTATTTTTTTTTGTATTTATTCCAAAATATAGAAATTAAATTTTATTAAAAGAAAATATTTTTCGAACGGTTTTAATATTTCGACGTCACATTTCTTGTGACGTCTTCACGACACATTTTCTATTGGATGTAAAGATTTAGTTTTTCCTACAGATAAAGTTAATCAATAATATCATTGTCAGCATTGGTGCCGAGCCTGTAATTGCTCTTGCAATTTTATGTATGACAGCATAGCTGTTGATTTATCCACATCGATATATTATATCACCAATCACTAATAACTTTCAAAAATGATCCGCAAGCTAGAAACCGCCCAACAAATGCAGTAGAGAACTATATGCTAATCGTGTAATATGAATGCGTCATATTTTTATCATGTTTATTATTGGTCAATCAGACGGCTTCATGACGGCTTGCTTACAATAGGGCATTCTGTCAAATTTCCTTTTTTCGCGTTTTGGTAAAAAACCATACATATTTCGGAAAATAAAAAAAACAGTACATTTATAATACTACAATTACTTCACTTCGTATTCGATAGTATTTACAAAGAGAAATTCAAATTTAATGTTGTTTAATTTGTTGTTCATGTCGTATCATTTATAGGAGTGATGTCAAATACTGATTTATCGACATTCATTCTAATGTGGCACATGCATGGTGGTGTGAATCGGACTTTTCGGTGTTCGCATCACGGCGGTGTTGCTTACTGCATCCGCTGGGCAATTCAACTATATTTATTAGTTTTATACACACATTTCAGTCTCAAAAAAAAAAAAATCAGAAATCGTTGATTCTTACAACTGGTTTTGATAGGTTACATCTGGCTCTAATTCACTATCAGTATCATATGTCAAATCAATTAGTTCTTTTTGCAAACACTGGGCTACCTGGATTACAATGAATTACGTTAAAAAATTATTCATTTTAGAAAATTGTGCTACAATCAAATCGAATTGTGAACCAGTGAACTATTGTATGATTTACTACCTAACCTAATGCACAGAACGTGTGTGCTTGTGTGCATGTCTAACAGCAGAAGTCGCGTTAAACGCCCAAAAAGAGGTGTTCAGTTGACGAGAACTTTGGGGAGTAGTTCGACAAACCCTGAACTAAGTTGGTACAACACACAACATCCTACATAAATGATACTTTTGCAGAAAATCTGGCCATGCTCGCATAGATAAAACAGAGAGATGGTGCTCTATAGTTATAATTTTCGTTCGCTCTGGTGGCGCCGTTTGCAAGTGGGGTATAGTACTAAACGAATTTTAAATTTTCGCGCTCAGTTTGAATTTGATTTCTATTTTATATTTACAATTGATTTTTTAAACATCTATCAAATCAATGCTATAACATATTTTAATACTTACATGCAGTGATTTAACTTCAAATATGTTCAAAAGGAGGAGTGGAAATGAAATAAAAAGTCGCTTTTACAAAATTTGCGTTTTGGTTTTTTCTTTTGAAGGCTTAATTGTGGCATAAATGAATATGTTATGTCATTCACAGTGCTTTTAATGAAATCGTCAGTTGATATGAACTTTTCTGCTTCTGCCAGTTTTTTCTTATTACTTGTATTCTCCCGATCTAATTGTCTAGCAATTCTTTTGAAATTTTCTGCCACTCTATACAATCTCTTAGCTATTGGTGACAATTGCTCAGTACGCTGCACCTTAAGTTAAGTATGTGGGCGAAGCTCCGATTTTCAAAAAAATGTTTGACGTGTAGATAAATGAAAAATAAACAACTTTTCTTAATAAAAAAGAAGTCGGACGGACAAAATAGGTGCATACCTGTATTTGTCATCTGTCGCTGTTGTCGATGATTGACAGCCGCAGCTAAACTACTATCAAACCTGCAATCCTAAATTCCCCAGGGCACACGAGCGCCCTCAAATACGTGGAGTATTGTACTAATACACCGAATGACCTTGGCCGTAAGACATTAATCACCCTGCCTGCCCTTCGAGAATTGGTGTCATTTTAAAATGTAGGTATAGGATACGGTGACTTAAAATAAATTTAAGTTAAAAATTTTTCTGCTGAGGATTGCAACTTAGTTGCCGAAAACGTGTACAGAGTTAGGGTAAGGGGTAGTAAGGAGTATTTTTAACTTAAATTCATTTTAAAATGACAAAACTGGAGTACAGTGGCTCCACCTTTTCATATAAAACCAGTGAACGAAATTTAAGCACAACTAACGTGTATTACTGGCTTAAAGTGGCGCGCTCTATGAAACAGAAATAAATAATGCTTTGAACGGAAGATACGCAACGCCAGTAGAACTGAAAGTCTATATTACATTTAAGAGGCCCTAGTACAACGTTTATTCCTTCAAGTGAGGTATGTAGATTACAGATACTTTTTTTTGTTTACTCAAGAAAACTTTCAACAACTAGATAATAATGATTTATATGTCAATGCGTTTATTTACTTCAAGCAACTATTGCTGTAAAACGAATGTTACTAACCCCAAATTATAAACAAAGAGCATGCCACAACAATGCAGATAATTATTTCTGAGGTAAATGAGTTGATTAAATGATCAAAATACATACATATGCAGGTGTAATTTTAATACATGCATGGAAAATTATTCATTATTGCCTAGGTATTGAAAATTATGAAATTATACCCAAATATTTACTACAGTCTTCTTAGTGTTTACACAGAATAATACGGCCTATTTACAGTTTAACTTTTAATGCTTGTTGTACAAAAAATAATATGACATCGACAGTTACCGCCAGAATGCTCCTCTTCCCCGTTACACAAAGTAGGGGCGGAATATAAACGCGGCAAATTTAAATATATTTAAATCTAACGGGAGAACTACCAAGTCTATTATGTAATTAGACGTCAGAACGTAGTAAACATACTCTCAGATAATTCAATGTCTACTGAAATTGAAATACCTATTTGTAAATTTAATTAACAATAAAAACATCTGTTTCAATATTGCCAGTATAGAAAAAGAGAAAGCAATGCCAATTGATGCAAATGTTTTAAATTCTTTGTTCAAACTTATGTTGGTAGTATAAATAATGAAAGATTTATTTTTTTGTTTTGAAAAATAACTTATATAGTTGAATCGCCCAACAGATGCAGTAGATAACTATCTGGCAACTGTGCAGTATCAACGCGTCATATTCTTATCATATTTATTATTGGTCAATCAGGCGGCTTCATAACCACTTGCTTACAATAAGGAAATCTGTCGAATTTCCTTGCATTTGTCATATTTGTTTTGCGTTTTAGTTATTCTCACCTATTGTCTAGTATTTCATTAATGTTCGTTCTATTTTATCCATATATATTAAAACAGTGTTTCTAGAGGTTATTATACTCACTTTTATCACAATAAGCGTAAGTAAACCCGTATAATGAAGTTATACGCTAAATTAAACGACGCCGACGTTTGATAGGTTATGCTCGTTTTCGAGAGGGAATCGTTTTCTGTTTCTGTCATAACGTACATTCTACACCATGGTAAATTCACCTCCTAAGAGGAGACCTCCAAAACATTTTACTGTGGAAGACAAAGACAGGGTTTTGAATATATTAAAAAGTTATCAAGAACAGCCAGACACTTCTAAAATTGGAAGTATTAAAATGACATCAAGGGCAACAGGTAGCCTTTTAGAAACAAAAATTATAACAGATCAATTAATAATATTTTTCTAGGAATTGGTGAACAAATTGGTTTACAATATTTTGAAAAAATATAATCCCGATCATGAGTTTCACCCACCAAGAAAATACCGAACAAGGGCTGTTTTGGATAATGTGTATGACGACACGAAAAATAGTATTCGAAGGATTGTCCAAAATTTTATTATTTTATTAAAATTTTATGAAGGTCAGGTAGAACATTCAATCAACAATCAATGTTCTACCTGACCTCTTCGCTTCATGTTATTGAAAGTATAATTAAATTTTATGTATGACACAATAGGGTACCTTTATGAAAATTAAAGTTTAGGAGGCATGATATAAGGTCTCGTACTAAGGAGATTAGCAAAAATATTTCTACCTGCTTTCTAAATACGCGGTGGTTATTGACAATACCTGTTCCGAAAGTTCATCAGCATCTAATCGATTTAATAATGTTAATTTTTTTCCATATCTCTCTACATTTAAACAACGCCATTCACAAACAAGCCACATTTTTTTAGGAATGGAAGAAGCGTTGCAACAAATTCAGGTGGATTAGATTAATTGCTATATCCTGATAAATAACACCGTGCTTCATCCTTGAATAATTGGTTGTCATGAAACCACTAACAGTTAATTACTCTTAGTGGTTTCTACATCATCACGTCAGGTAATCAGTGGGTTTAAGAGCATTTTTGTTCCTTAACATCTACAGTAATAATACGGTTTTTTTTTGTTTTGCCGGCCTCTGAACTATAGCGAAAGTAAAATATAAAAATGGCAGTATAACATCCTCAAAAAGAATGTCACCAGTTATGTAGTATCTACTTTAAGACGTCAAACTAGTTTCATTAATACAACTAACAAGCAGATTCTTCTCGACAACATAAAGTGGCAATCTCTTAACACGCCAATCGAAGTCGAGGAAGTCAGAGTTAAAACTGTTCAGGAAAATTCTAAAGTACTCTTAAATGAAATTCTTACGTTGACAGGATGATTACTGCTTTGAACTACTAACGAATTTCAAATCCACTACTACTAGCAATGCATTTCTTGAGATTTGTTTGACTTATATTATTTGAATGTCATGAAATATTGCTGCGAAACGCATAAGTAATCTCAAGAAAAAATAAAACTTATAGTTTAAGTCAATAAGGTATACTTTCATTAGATACCATTATATTTTTGTGAAAAACATCTTAAAGAATATTTCTTCAACGCATAAACTAATAAAATAGAAAATAAAAACAAGTAAATAAGCAAAACAATTACTAAAGAAAAAAGAAAACAAAACACGTGTATAAATAAAACTCAAATATGGCATGCGTAGTTCTAACAACATTCTTCGACCACTTACAAATTCTAATCCATCGCAACGAATTTATAGGCGGGAGAACTCCAACATGTTGTTATCCATGTTTCGCGAGACCTCACGTCTTTGAACCGCAAGCGTGCGGGTGCTTCGACACACAGGCGTGCTGGCGTCCGCGAGAACAGACGTTGACTAAAGAAACGTCCAACGGACGATATCGTCGCGACGCTAGGAGTTGCGCATTCTCTTCTGAGTGAGTGAGTTACATTCTTTTTTTTATAGATAGATTCATATGTGCATAGCTCGAACTTTCCTAATCGTAAGACCAATTCGTCGAGGTTGGAGAAAGTTGTTCGTTGGGATAACTAATTGGATTAATTACGTGGAATCTTCTTTCGATAACTTTTACTTTGGAAAGGAAAAAAAAACCTCCTTCCAACCCTATTTTCATTTTTCGATTTTACGAGAAGTAGCCCAACTGATTTGATATAACTACGTTTAGTGTACGTGTTTGACAAACTTGCCCTATCTATTCTAAATATGTTAAGATGAGATAAACGAGACTTATACAAATGCAAAATAATCTTAATTTTCGATAACATACCGTGCCAAAAATTTAATTTTGCTAAGCTTTCATTTCAAAAAATGAAGTATATAAAAAATATATAAATATACCTCTGAGACCACACAACACGTCTGATTGTATAGCTTCAGGTAGTCCTCACGTACAGACAGCTGTTTCGAACTCACATAGTTCTCAT
>JARFOC010019554.1:0-10219 GCA_031763485.1 Osmoderma eremita
GACCCGGAAACAAAACGCCAGAGCATGGAATGGCACACTTCAGGCTCTCCAAAGCCCAAGAAAGCAAGAGTGAGCAAGTCAAAGATCAAGAGCATGCTGATTTGTTTCTTTGATAGCCAGGGAACATTTACATCGAGAGGTTCTCGAAAGTCTCCGAAAAGGGTCATGCGTGTGAAACCAAACATCAAGAACGATTGAATCCTGCATCATGTCAATGCGCCTTGTCACACAACAATTTCTATAAACGGTTTCTTGGACAGTAAACATATTTCTATGGCTCCTCAGTCTCCTTATTCACTTGACCTGAGTCCTTGTAACTTCTCTTCCTCTTCCTAAGATTGAAAATTCATCTGAAGGGACACTCGAAAACATTCAAACGGCTGTAACCGACCAGCTAAAAGCGATACGAATATCAGAGTTCCAGCACTGCTATGAGGAATGGAAGAACCGTCTCCAATGCTGTGTGGCTTCCCAGGGGAGTTATTTTGAGGGGGACAACGTTCAATTGTAATTATATGCATATAAAAATATCAGTCTCATTACTTCATTTACACACCTCGTGTATGGCATTGTAAGAATTAAAAAAATCCGGCGTATAAGAAATTACTATATATGTAGGTATATATAAATTTTGTTTTGTTTTAGACATTAGCGGTGCAAGTGAAGTGTTTTGCAGAAATTATAAACATTGGATATGCCGTTTATCGTATACACGGTTTACCGTGGTTCCGCTCGCTTTCGTGGTACTTCCTGCTAACAACAAATTACTTCTTTTACTGGGAAAGTTTGGTAGAGTATTTAGGTGTATTGGCCAATAGAACGGTGAATTTAAAATAAATATTAAGTGTTTTTAATCATTATAGAATTGTTATTGTTATAGGAAATGCTAAGAGTATTAGTAACATACCATAGATTTGTTTCCTTTTGCTTGTACTGTGGAGGATTCGTTTGGTTTGTTCTCAGTTTAGTGAAGAAATATTACATGAAGCAATTTTCTTTGTTCGCCTGGACACATGTTGCACTCTTGATCGTAGTCACCCAGTCCTACTTGATTATTAAAAATATTTTTGAAGGAATGATTTGGTTTATTGTACCCGTCTCTATGATAATTTGTAACGATATAATGGCTTACGTATTTGGATTTTTCTTTGGGAAAACACCGCTTATAAAGTTGTCACCGAAGAAAACCTGGGAAGGTTTTATTGGTGGTGGAATATCTACTGTTATATTCGGCTTTATAGTACGTAAAATTTAGTTTCGTTTTGCGTAATATTATCGTAAACCGTAATTTGCAGATGTCCACTGTTATGTGTCGGTACCCTTACTTCGTTTGCCCTGTTTCTTATAATGAATCTGAAGGTATGATTATAGATTGTGAACCCGGGGCTTTGTTTACTGCGGAAGAGTACATCTTACCGTCATTCTTGGCCGAACCTTTAAGTATGGTAAGAAGGACTTCTGTTTTTTTCTTTAATCACCATAATAATTGAGTTATTTTTAGGTCGGCGTATCTCCCACAGTTATGATATATCCATTCGCGCTCCATTCGCTGTCCTTGAGCGTTTTCAGCAGCGTTATCGGTCCTTTCGGGGGTTTCTTTGCATCTGGTTTTAAACGAGCCTTTAAAATTAAAGTAAGTGAATATTGAAGTATGCGAAATACATGATACCATATTTGAAATACTTTCCAGGATTTTGGGGATATTATACCTGGACATGGTGGAATTATGGACCGGTTTGACTGTCAATTTCTTATGGCTACATTTGTGAACGTTTACATAAGCAGCTTTATAAGAAATGATGACCCACAAAAGCTGCTCTCTCAAATAATGTCTCTTAAACACGATCAACAAGTGGAACTCTATCACTTATTAAAAGATTCGTTAGAACACCGGAATCTTCTAAATATAGGTATCTAAGGTAGAAATCCAGTATTACTTTTATTTAGAAAATATACACGTGAACCCGATAGACTTTTTATAGTAACTAATGGTTCCCTTGGGCTGTTCATACAATTGTATTGATGGTAGGACTGATACAAGAATGCCAATACAATCATTTAAAAGGAATGCAAATAAATGTACCTGATAATTTTGTGAACCGTTAGGTTTCAAGAATATGAAATTGCCTATTTACCAAGAATTCTACCCATAAAAAGTATTTTAAAATTTAAATAAATATGATCTCTTGAAACATATAATTGGTATTTTTATGATTATAATTTAGTACAGAAAGATCTGTACCCTAATACAATTCTATTTCCAATGATCTTGTTTATGTGCACAATAGTGTGGTAGCTAGGTGAATGCGTATAGCAAAGATAAGCAATGCCGTAGTGCATATGTCTTAGGCAGTGGTATTCTGGGAGCAAATATGCAATGAGGTAAAGCATTGAATTGTATGAACGATCCAAACCTGGTTGTGTGGTTATTGAAATATATAATAAAACTATTTTCCCCAAATTATATAAGAAACATGATATATAAAAGAATATTAGTATATTGTATTTAATAGAATTTACAATATTTTATTGTTTGCTCTTTTAACTTTTTATCAACAAAGCAGATTAGTATATAAGTATTTGAATGTGCCAGAAAATTGTTTATGTCTATAAAATAATATTATCAATAAAATATTTTATTTTTATTTCTATAAATAAACTTGGCAATATTTGAGCGGCTAGGTAACAAAATACAAAGTCACTTTAATTTTTAACGTATTTTTTAATACTAGAATGGGATTTATTTTACCTCCTTTCTGGTATGTATCTAAGCGACACGTATACAAATTAAGCAAAAAAAGGGAATGTATTTTTCAGTCGCCTGATCGTTGCTCGTTTTCTTTCCCTAAATCTAGGCGGTAAATATGGTCTACTTTGCCTCAGAAACCGAATTATTTACCATGTTTTTTTTTTGTTTTATAACGATTGATTTTTCTTTTGTTTGGATGGACCTTGAATTTCTGTGATGCTGGTCAAAAATGTATTGTTTTATTCATATTTGGGATTACAATTTTATATATTTAGGAATAAAAGATACACCAAAAACATAAACATGTTAGGAGGTGATTATACTTATCATATTTCATACTGGTTAAATTAAAGTAGGAATTTTGCTTGTCATTGTTTACAGTTATTCACTGCCTTGTATGTGTTGTTAGATTATTTTCTAAGTAAGAATTTAATATATTCATGAATATGAATATGCTAATACAGATACCGTATAAAAATAATATTTTTTAGGCATAATAGGCATTATGTGTAAAAATTGTGCGATGCGGTTTACGTGAATATTGATTTCTTTTGTCATTTTTCCTTTTATACTGGTATAAATGGATTAGTTATTATTGTTTAGGACACTTTACAATTTCAATTAGGGGAAGTGAAATGAGTTTGATTACTTCTGGACAAATTATGTGCATTCCATTATGAATAGTTTGTTGGTGCTATTATTAAAAATTGCAACAGGAATCCGACTAAGCAAAAATAAGCTTAAATTTTGTAGTATTACAAAATATATTCGCATGTATGTACTACGGAAAGATCTTAAAATGCTGGATCTAATAGGTGCTTTAACTCTAGTAGAGCCACGGCGATGCCCTGGGGTCAAAGAAATCACTCGTTAGGTGGAACATTTTAAGGTCGTATCTTAGCGGATAATTTTGAACATAAATATTATTTCCTATATTTCTCCTTTATTCTTTTAAATATGTAATATTAATCTTTTGCTGTTTTTTTAGTTTTGTTTTGTTTATTACACCTTCCTTACTTTTTAATTTATTTTAGTATTTATATTACATACATCGTTTGTGTTGCCATAAAAGGTCAACACTTGGAAAGCAGATTTGGTTTCTGGATGGTAATTCGTGTTAAGTGAACGAATAGTATATTAGTGGTCTAGATCAAATGTATAGTATTTAAGACGATGAGAGGCATTTTCCATTTAGGTATGTCTAAAACCTCATGATGTGTTGTGTTGTCCCAGCTAGCAGACTGACGTGAAAAAGACGTCGTTTAATGGTAATATGCCCATAAACGACGTCTTTTTCACGTCAGTCTGCTAGCTGGGGTGTGGCTTTCCTAAATTCGGAAATCAGTTGAAAATGGCAATACTCAGGTATATGGCATTTTGCAAAACAGGAAACCAATTATTGCTAACGCGCATTTGAACAAATACCTAACCTGTGTTCGTAGAAAATTTTGTTTACTTACATCTGTGTCCCCCTTCGTTTACCAAATACCACCTTACATATATTTATATAAATAATTACGTCATCCCATTACGTTGCGAGTACACCAAAATAATGTAAAACGTGATTCCGCAATGTCAGTTTTTGACCACGGGTATGTGAAGTCTAGATGCACTGAAAAATATGTAATAAGTGGAAACCAGATTAAAAAAATGTACATAATCGTTTTAGCGATTAAATAACGGTTTCATAATGGAATATAAATTTAAATGAAGAATTAAGTTTTTATATTTAATTTGTTGGGGGAGTTCAAAGTAGTTTTCAGAAGATAGTGTTACTACATGGTAATAACAAGATAAGCAAATTTTAACGGGTTTTAAACAAATATTTATGTTTTTTATTAATATTCGTGTTGTTTTTATATTTATTACTATATTTCTCATCTGTATACAAAATTGACTTTTTATCTAAGCAGGAATTGATTGATTGAATTGGATTACGGGACTGGAATTAATTCATTGGATTATTACGTGAATCGATTGTGTGCTGTGTTCACGTGAATTTGATTTGTAAATCATATCAAGGGCATTATTATTCAAGAAATTTCTAGGACGTACGTACATTTTCTGTACATTCCAAAATATCTGCGGACACATATTTTAATTTTAGCCTATCCCGGTTTAATTATTGTTTTTAATATGTGATGCGTGTTGTATTATCAATACGTTATTTGATTTCCAGTGTTTTTGTTAATTATATTTAGTATGTAATTTATTAAAAGATATTTGTGGATTTGTTAATGTAATCTAGCCAATTTATGTTTATTTTTTTATGTATTGTGTGTGTTAAAGCTTTGTATTAGTTGACATTTAGGCTATACGATATATTTCCGAAGAACTATAATTGTTACGTGTTTATAAGTTTAATGTAATAAAATTATTGAAAAATTCAATATTAGTTCTTGCTTATGTAATGTTTAACAACATTCCCACTAACATACAAACTTAGTCCTTCATGTAATGATTACGTACGTAAGTATAGTCGTAGAAAGTGAACCAAAGGTACCTACTTTAGAACTGAATTTAATATTGCTACCACCGCTCGATCTATGTGTGGATGCCGGCAATTCGGCTCGTTAGCACGCCTATAACCAGAGGGAGGTAACAGTTCTTACGTCGAACGCGTATATATTGAATATTAACGCATGATGTTGCTAATGAGAGACAAATTAATGCAGTGAGAGAACAAATGATAAATTTGTCTCTCCTTAGCAACATCATCCGTTAATATTCAATACTACTTTAGAACATTTTTCAAAATTGTTAACAGATATAAATTGGAACATATATTTACACCTAAATTGTTTTATATTTCATGTTTTATGTTCCCTAAAATTACTTGCAGAATTAATTATAGCTTGGTATAATTGGACAGTTTTGGGTACGTATAAGTAAAAAAATTGAAAGTACATGTGTGTTGTTAATCATTTTTCAGACTATTTTCCGTAAAATCTTTGAAGTTCCGCGAAGCTACTTTGAAGTTTCCGTTTGCAATATCAAATTTTTCGAATAGAAGACAACTGTTACATATACCTTTTTTAACGGTAATGGATTACAGAGCAGTCATGTAGAGTTGCGACAATCTTGTATAAAACCAATTAACATTAACGAGTTTCATTTGTGTTCTATTTTAACAGACTTCTATTCAAGATGTTCTCAATTATGTAGAAATTAGGGTTTTTAATTATTTTAAATCATTTTCACTATCTAAGCAGAAATCTCTAATTGTTAGAACGTTACTTGCTCTTGTAACTCGATTTTTGAGCCTTTACACGATAATATAATTATCACAAATAATGAATGGTAGGTACACGTATACATACAAAAAGGTCAAGAAATATATACAAATAAAACACTACTACAAACTAGATACATGTAAACCACGGCCTCCTAAATATAATATAGATTGTCAATCTAACCGATCGCGTATCTTCAGTTCGAAGCATTACTTCTTTTATAGGGAATGTCACTTTACGGAGCTTTTTATAGCTGACACAGTAGTTGTGTTTCGGTGATGCCGTTTAATGGTTTTATATGTATGTTGTGTTTAAATGAGGTGGTGTTGGAACTATCGTAGGTAATAAATACGTTAACAGTATATAAAACGTTTAATGAAATAACCAAGTATATATCTTGTACATGACGAACTTTATTGTTAACTGACTCTACTGTCTATATCCCGCGCTTGCGCGTGCCTCAACGAACCCATCAAATATGCTTCATTACTTCCAGCCTTAAGAGGTGATTGTCCTCTACACTGTAGCTGCTCTTCGCGTGCTAGCATTTCGCGTTTATTAGGAAATGTGATAGGAAATCTGCAATGATGTTGGTTTTCCCTTGACGGTACATTATGTCATAGCCATATTCACCAATTTATAATGCCCATTGTATTAAACGATTATTAACTGGTTTGGGTAGTGTACGCCGTGGTCAAAATAGATGTTCTGGTGGTTTATGGTCTGTTAATAATGTGAATTTGGTTCCGCGTAAGTATTGATCAAATTTTGTAACACCAAAAGATATGACTAGCGCTTCTCTATCGATGACAGAATACTGTTCTGCATCATTCAATTTTCGAGATGCAAAGGTAATCGCTTCTTCTTCGCCTTTCTCGTTGACGTGAAACGATACTCAATATTAATATTAATATACATATATACAGTAAAGCAATACAAAAGTTACTGTCACAAGTAGGCACATATACACATATTTCATAATTACTATAACAACAAAAACTATAGGTAAGTATATTAGTACCTATAACACATTTTCCAGACTTGTCTATTAATAAAAGACGGTTGCCAGTAGTAATTTTCGAAATTTGAGCGATTATTATTTAAAATAATACCACACTGTGTCAAAATCAAAATATATCATAATTAATCGTAGATATTAATTAAAAGATAGTGACGCTTTATCTAGTAGGGAGAGCTTTTGAAAAGCTGCCAGCAAATCGTTTAGCGCATTTAGTCTATCTAATTTATTATCAAAGGTGTTTTGACAGTAGTTTTCGTCTATATATTATACGTTCTAACCTATAAAGAATATATTTTATAACACATAAGCTTTGGCAGGTAAAGTTGTAGTGTCTAGAAAACAGGAAACAAATGGCGCCAGATTTTATTCGCATATTTGTAGCTGTGGTCTGAAAAATGGCTTAGAAGAATATATTTTATGTTTTATATTTTATAACATATGTATAACTAGAATTGCTCACTAGCGCCAACGGGCAGTGGCGGAGATTTGATACAGCCTTCAGTATAACGAGTCTCAACGAGATCTGTTGTATATACATGTACGCTGCCGTAAATACTATTTCGTGGTTCCACGTTTGTTTTAAAAATGTTGCCTACGTTGCGAAAACGACCTATGTTGGACAAAGTTACACAATTTATAGCGGAAATGCCGGACCTAAATTATGATGACGTTAAAGTTCAATATGTAGTTTGTAATATCACTTTAATGTGTAGGCCCAAAAGAGATTGTTAACGTCACGCAAATACCAAACAGCAATCTTGAAAAGTTGAATACGACACTATGAAAAATTTAAATTTAATACATGTGTTACCTTTATTTTATGTAATTTCCCGTCTCACTCATGCGTCGTTGTCGTTGTCTTTTGGAATAAATATTCAGACTGAAAATAGCCAAGTCGACCATCCTTACAAAGATTTATTCGATCTGCTCGTGAACATGTTGAAAAAGAATTAAATCGGAGTTGAAAGATTAAAAAAACTGTGGTTATGTGTTATTCGCTTTGTGATTTCACGGAAGACTCTCAATAATAATATATTTATCCAATGACCATGGTTACTAGATAGCGAACGGA
Source organism: Osmoderma eremita (assembly GCA_031763485.1). Classification (NCBI taxonomy): domain Eukaryota; kingdom Metazoa; phylum Arthropoda; class Insecta; order Coleoptera; family Scarabaeidae; genus Osmoderma; species Osmoderma eremita. The sequence goes on from JARFOC010019554.1 coordinate 8,076, forward strand.
GTACAGGTGGTATAGGACAAGTTGAAATTTTGTAGTATAATAGACTACATTAAAATTAACTAACACGAAAAGGTTAAACTAAGTAACACTAGTAGTTTGAATTAGAGAAAAAAGAAACATGTCATTAACGTGAGCAACTTAAATATTACGGATTCCATGAAACCGTGGCTGGACGTTAGATGTCTCTGGTTTTTCCTTATAGACATGTGCTAACGTTTGGCTTACGATACCGAATGTTGACGAGCGACCAGGCATCCTTCGACGTGCACTGACAAGAACTATGTGAGTTCGAAACAGCTGTTTGTACGTGAGGACTACCTGAAGCTATACAATCAGACGTGTTGTGTGATCTCAGAGGTATATTTATATATTTTTTAAATATATTTTTATATACTTCATTTTTTTGAACGTACGTGAAAGTTAAAGAAAGAAGATTTCTGCGAATAGATAAATCTTCTTTCTTTAACTTAAATATTCATTGATGGAATAAAACATTTTTTCCGTCAGAAATCTTTATTCCTCTTTAAATCGGATTCCATGCTTTTGATAAGTACTAAAGTTTCGTATAATATAATATATAATGTTGGTAGTGGCAATATTCCTAGAGTTATAAATAAACTGCGGCAAGTGTGGTGGCGTGACATATTTGATATAGTCCTAGCAGCTCTGTTCTGCAAACAAAATGCTCTGACACTTTGCGTATTGCACCCTCAAAAAATAAGGCTAAATTTAATACGAGACTCGAAGCAAGTCTAATAATAGGTCTTAAAGACGATTAGTTATGTCTTTTAAACAATAAATTATATAGAGGGTCTGTGATAGTTTAATGAATACCGAATGCATTAATATGCGTTGACCAACCAAAATCATTATCTATGTACGAGTATATGTAAGCCTAGGAATTTTGTGGATGAAATTTGTTGAAATGATTGCTTGTCAATTCTAAGCAGTCTCTTTTCTTCTTGGTGTAAAGTTGATAAATAATACCATCTTATCTGTATTCACTAGCATATCATTAGCAGCAAACCATCCAGCAACCACCAAGTGTGTGTATTATGTTCAGGATATGTGTTGCCAAATCATTGATGGCTGCCTCCACATTGTCATCCGCATACATTATAAGATTGCTATTAATACAATCTGGCAGATCGTTAAAGAATGACAGGAAGAGTAGCGGTCCTAGTATTGATCCTTGCGGCACTCCAGATAGTACCGAATCTTCTAAAGAGATATTGTTATGGACTACAACCACCTGCTTCCTTTCAAACAAGTATGACGTAAGCCAGTTACATATAGTGCCTCATATTCCATATCACTGCAATTTATTTAACAGCAAATAATGGTAGACCAAGTCAAAAGCTTTACGATAAGTGTTTGAATACATATTGTGATTTATTTCTAATCATTTATTTTATGTGTAAACTTCTATGCGCCCGCCACTGACTGTTGGCGCAAATTGAGCTGCGTGACAGGTAAAGTTGTAGTGTCTAGAAAACAGGAAACAAAAGGCGCCAGATATTATTAGCATAAATGCCTTTTCAACTCTCCGATTCAATAAAACGGAGAGCTGTCGCTTGCAGATGGTTTACTAATAAAATAATGCAAATTGGTAATTGTTCAGTCAAATTCCCTAGGGGTGAAAAATTGGAATCGTCGGTCCACTGATGAAATTACCATTTTGTGTTATTTAATCAGTAAACCATCTGATGCAAAAGAAAACTCTCCCAATTATATTCTTTTCTGTCAAGAATATTGCTTGCCCATTTGCAACGTTACTATATTTTACAAAACCGAGGCCTGCGCACCAAATATCTTTTAAAATAATTGTGTTTTTTCCTTAGACTACCAAACCTGCTGCTTTCATAAGTTTTTAACTTTTAATTGTGAAAATTTATACATAATGGATAATAAAACAAAAATTTTACTAAATACTGCCGCTGTAATAACAGCAAATATTGTGGTAATGAAAGCGAAAAGACCCGTAATTTAAAAAAAAAACATGGACAAAAGCACGGCTCTTAAAGCGGATATCCGGACGAAATGTGTTAGGAATGCTAAACAACGAATTATATATATATATAGTCAGCTTAAAACAGGCCATCTAGGCCTTGAGCTGTGTGATCTCTTTCCACTTCTTCCTGTTT
>JARFOC010019575.1:0-10219 GCA_031763485.1 Osmoderma eremita
GAGCAGGGTGAAAGATTTCATCAAGACATACGGACAATGGAAGAGCGTTATCAAGGAAGGTGGGACTCCCATATGATGGCCGACTATTGTTGAAGCTTGCAACGAGATCAACCTGAAGTCGTTGATTCAAGGAAATCATATAAAGGATCATTTCATAGTGTTGAATAGAAATTTTACTTAAATATGTAGTAATTTTCTTGTATTTTTTAGTACAAATAAAAAAACTGTAAATTACAAAAAGTAAAGCTGTTAGCAATTATCTAGTATTTTTTTCTTAGTCAGAGTCCTAGAAATACTCAATAACAATAAAAAAAATGAGGAAAAAAAATTGGTGTTGACCAGTGTTACAATTCCTCAACACAGACATCAAATCTCTAAAATGCTTGTTATCTTTCACGTCTAAATTTAGCTGGGCATGCAATTCTACACTGCCAAATCGGAGTACAAAATATTTGTGCTGCGGCATTTTTATTCCAAAGAAAAAACAAAATTTAACACCTATTTTCGCGAAATCTAGGAGATATTTCCTGTTACACGCAAATAATATACCCACATGTGATCGCTTCGCACAAATAACTTCGTTCTCTTGCTAAAACATGGGAACGGTAATTCCGCTCATTCTTTAATGTGAAAATATTTTATGCCTTGTTATATTTGCATCGCGAATTCAAAAATCTGTATAATTCATATAATAAGGTTGTTAAAGGAAACAATACAAAATTTAACAATTTCTATTCGGAAAAACATAGCATTTCCTAAAGAAATTTATCACGTTCACATTTTATAAATACAACAGCAACGAATAAATACGATTCATCTAAATGCATCGGTCCTTGCAAAATGTCCCGATTTCTTTTTTCCTAACCGTACTTCTATACATATCGACCGTTTCTTCCGGTTTTAATACTTCCACTACTCGACGCAAGGGGTTTAGTGTAATGATTTCCATTTACATCGATCGTACATAGAAGAAAAATATTCTATAGACCGGCAAATACAGTTGAGTCTTCCATATACAGTAAAACTCTGTTATAACACACCCCGCAAAAAATAGAAAAGATATGAGAAGCGTTATCATGGTTGCCAGATAGAAAATTGCGGTATCCCTAAACTTTCTCTAAAATTCCCCCTAGAAATCCCTAAATGACGTATTTCTGAAGTGGAATTATGTACTAGCTGACAATATTAGGTTAGAAACAAAGAAAGAACTCCTGCCTTTTCGGGGGTCTACCCATAGAAACCATGTAAAACTGAATTATTTCCGCTTTTAATTTTTTTTTAGGTTATTAGGTTAGGATTGTCAGGATAAATAGTTAAAAGATAGTTATAAAAGGTATTATTAAATGAGTAGTCCCACATAGCAAAATTCAAATTTGCCGCAATTATTTTTAGTAACTTCAACATAAAGATATTAAAATACCTATTAATGTAATACAAAATTGTCGGCAATTTCATATCTTGATGTTGTGGTGCTATGATGTTATAATGTTAAAGTTGTCAAAGGGATAATCACAAAGATCAACAACTGAAACAAATTATGCATTCGTATATCAGAAAATCCTCTTATTCCTTGGATAACCGCAGTAATGTTTTTAAATATTAGGGGATTTACGCCACTGCCGGGCTGTGTTTGAGGTTCGAGTAGTAAATTTCTTAAGAATTATTGCATCTATTGGCTGTTAGAGGGTGCTGGTTGTATACGAATATCTAGTGACTTTAACAAATATAACATGTGAATCTAATTTCTAAAATGTTTTAAAATTTAAATATTTAGTATGATGTATATATATATATATATATATATATATCCCTAATATCCCTAGATTTCTTCGAAAAACGTAAAAAAATCCTTTCCCCTTCATATAAAATAAAATCCCTAGATCTAGGGGAAAATCCCTAGGCGTGGCAAGCCTGAGCGTTATAATGGAGTAAAATAATATAGGCGCGTAGACGAACGCGCATGCGCATTCTTTTGAGATCCTACATCGAATAATACAGAGTTCGACATGCTGTCGCTTGGATTTAAATACTGAACTTCAAATAATTGATTTCCGTAACAAATCTGCTAAGGAACTAAATCTCAACACCTGCTACCTCCTAAAACACTTTATTTGGAACTCTTGGCGTATAATTTTCTACATCCAAAGCTCCCTATATGTATGTAGTACATATGTCCGAAAATTTCTGGCAGTTTATCTGAATTTCTAGAAGGATCGTATCGACAGATGACACAAATTGTGAGGTTAATTTCCTCAAAGGAGGCAAGAAAAGGATATTGTAACAAAAATAAGTTCGAGTGAGGTGGTTTTGCCTTCGGGGAAAATGACGCATGTAACAATCGTTGGAAAAGTAAGAATAAACGAGGGTAGGATAGTTGAGAAAACAACCCCACGCGAGGATCATTATTTGAGTGCGTTTTCCCTCTTCAGGAATAAGTGAAACGTCTTTCCCGTCGCCTACGTCAATTATGGGATGAAAGTAACAGGCAGTTGCTTTCGTGGGATAAACAAGTTTTATTTTTGTATTTTTCCAAGGCTACAAAAACACTAGTTTGAAATGTTATTCATAAAAGACATTTTCAAAGAAACGCAATAACAAATCAATGTTGTAGCAATATTTTCTTAATATTATACCATCTTAATACAATTCATTTGTCATTTAACATTTGGCAAAAACTGTATACATAAGAAAACAGTTATTCTTTGAAGGTTACTTGCAACGAGCGTATGTATCTCATTTAAAGCGAATTAACAATACACTCTACGTATACACCAGACAACTTAACGGCTATTATCAATTGTCTTCGAGTGTTAATTCATCAACCAATCGAGTCAATCTCCCCACACAAGCATGAACTACTTCGTAACAACACCATTGAATGTACGAGACCAATCGGGTGTGAATATACCGACTAACATCTTTTTTTGTCCTAAAACCGGTGCAATACGCAACTTAATCATTTTTGAGGTACGAACAAAAAATTGGAACTCTCTGTATCAAGGGCGGAGGTATAAAAAAAAATGTAATAACTACATAGGAATTTCATTATTCTATACGGCGCTAAAAATCTACGAAAGTATAATAAAGGGTAAACTCAGAAAAGCTGTGAAGCTAAACCTAGCTGACGAGCAATGCGGATTCAGGCCAGCACATAGTGTAAATGGCCCATATCTTTACCACACACCAAATAATAGCAAAGGGTAGGATTTATCGATATGAAGAAAGCTTTTGATTTGATCAATAGAAAAGGAATATGAACGAGTTTGACAACAAAAGGGGTAGATGCAGATATGGTCAAAACAATTACAAGTCTATACAAAATAAACCCCAGAAATTTTCAAATGGAGGAAAGTTAGATAAGGAGGTTAAGTCCATTACTATTCATTTGCCTTACACATGAAGTAATAAAAGAAAATTGGAAGGACACCAATAACTACTATAGGCTACAGATATCTTCAACCTGTTAAAGTAGGGGCTTATGTCTTTGCTGATGACATGGTATTGATAACAAGAAGTTCTCAAACATTAGGAGCAAACAATTATTAACAAGGATGGAACTAAAGTAATTCTTCATCCAAAGTATAGATGAAGAAAAATTAGAGCAAGTTAGGACAAATACAATTTGGGAATAATTTTGAATAGTAAATTAACACAAGATGATGAACTAGGTAATGGAGGTAATCGGTAGAGCTGAGCATACGTGTATAAAACAATACGAAGGAAATTCTTAAATAAAAAAGAGATTCCGAAGTCAACAAAGCTCACAGATAATAAATCAACATATAGTAACTTATAGCGTAGAAATCGGGATACTAACTGATAAGCAGGAAAAAAGATAGCAAGCTACCGAAATAAAATATTTGGAAAAAGTAGCGAATATCAGAAGACGATAAAATAAGAAATGAAGATATTAGGACTGCGCTTCAAATAAAATCCTAAAAGAGAAGAATATCAACTCAAATAGACAGGACACTAAGTTAAATCGATATGGCAAGCTAAACGAATGGGCAAGAACAGAAGAGGCCGCCCTAGAAAGACATGCAATGATAGTGTTGATAAGATAACAAAAAGAAAAGGTGAAACTTGGAAAAAAGCTACAACAATGGCCAAAGATAGAAAGGCGTGACGTATTTTCCTAGAGAAATAATGAGAAGAGAAGAGGATTTAGATAATGATGATGATAGATTTAAAGAGCAATATCCAAAATATCTGTGTAGAAGGGGGAATTATCTAACACCAGTGGTTTCTGGGATAAATGTGATAATCGGGACTTTACAAAATGTATGACATTCAAATCGTCGGAAGTAGAGGAGATTGAACTTTGGAAATTGGTACAGGGATAAAAAGCAACCTCAGACATTTCATAAAAAATTATGAGGTATATGATCAGCTGCCTTTAGTAATTTTTGCACTGTATAGTATTTGAGATTTCATAGGTGCGTTATTAAATATAAGAAAGGATGCTTGCTCATTTTATTTATAAATAATTATTGTTAAAGTGAAAAAAATTTTTGATCAAAACTAACTCATTTAGTCAATATTTTGATCGTAGAAAAGCCAAGCTGTGTACTTATCCGCATACACGGAATGGTAAACAATAGAATTAGCAGAGATTTCACATGCAAAAAAATAATACTAATGAAAACAAATTCCCTAAATTTACCTTCAGTTCCATCCACAAGGTCTATATTATATTTCTTGTTCCACTTGCTCTGCGAAGATTTCATTTTAACTCTAACAATAACTACAGGAACTTCTTCACAATAACAAAATTGAATAGGTCAAAGATATATGCGTAACTGTCGATAAAATGCAGAGAGTTATAATCAAAGGAAAACCACATCCTATACAACGATGATTTAAATAACAAAAGTCGATAGCGAGTGAATGTAGTAACGAATGTCTGGATTGCAAATGTTAATAATGGCATTACATTAGACAATTTTAAAACAAGTGTACCGTTTTGTGTGGTTCCAAATACATTAGTTTATTTAATTCTCGTTAATTCTGTATGGTTATAGTTAATTACATTAAAATAGGAATAGAGATAAATAGGTACATACATTCATACTGTGCTAATGTGGATATGTCTGCATGGATAAATTTTACCAATCCAGCCGTAAGAAATTTTACATTTCGTGGCAAATATAAAATAGTATACCACAATTTATTATTTACAGGTACGTACAAATAATCTTAAAGGAAGTGCTGAAGAAGCTATTGATGAGAAATCGAAATGCATTTCTAACTTTCTATATTCAAAAAAAGGTAGGTGAACAATTGGCATTAAAGATATATGTTTATACAGGAATGGCAAAAAATATGTGACATTTGAATTCATAAGTCTTTTAATCGTAGATGATTACATTATTATTTAATATGACATCATTCTATTATGAAAGGCACAGCTGGCCTTAAAATATATTTTAGTTACACATAACACACTAATTACCCGATTGTTTCGTTAGCCCAAATCCAAACATAAATACTTTACATGTAACATACGTCACCTGGGAACTTTAATTTTTATAACGTTCAAGACGTGTTGTAACATTCATGTGTTCCATCAGGTAACCAAATAAGTTCGTGCAGTTTTTGTATGTAGTAGAGTGCCATGAATATTTTTTAAGTTGTTGATCCATAGCACTTGTTCGTTACTTTAGTACGAATCCATCGGATTTTTTTGTTCAACTCCTAATTTTAAATAATAGAAAATGGCAAGGAATAAAACCTTAATTCAAGGTTATTTGTGAGTATAAGTTTGGTACCAAAGCTGCGCTTAAAATATGTACCGCATTCGGAGATGATGCTAAGCGATCGAACAGCACAGAAGTAATTCAAAAATTTTTCTTCCGGAAATCTCAGGTTGACCGATGAAGCACGCCCTGGGAGACCGAAGATAATTAACAACGAGGATATTCAACAGGTTGTGGAGGAAAATTCCAGTACAACGTGTCTAGAGCTTTCAGAAAAGTTCAATGTGAGTGATGAAACCATTCGTTTGCACCTTAATCGACTAGGAAAGAGGTGGAAGTTAAGCAAATGGGCCCCAGATGAATTGTCAAATGATAACATATTAAGTCGTGTTACCATTCGTTCGGCAAACATTTCACGCAACGATAATGAATCTATTCTTTATATTGTACTTATATTCTAAGCGTTCGTATCATTGATTCGGTGCCACACACTCCTAAAGCTTCCTTGCACCAAACCATGATTTTATTGTGTGTTTGGTGGACAACAAAAGGAATTGTCCATTATGAGTTTTTGGAAAGGAGTTAAACCGTCACATGCTAACTTGTATTGCGAACAGCTTCGGCTAGTACAAGCAACACTCATCCAAAAACAGCATTCTTTGGTCTATGGAAAGAAAGTGGTAATCTTACAGGATAACACCAGGCCGCAAGAATGATCCGGGAAAAACATTTCCGAACTTGGCTGGGAATTTGATCACCACCGTTTTTATCTCTTAACAACTGTATGAATAATAGACAGTTCAAAACTCAAGTTAATGAATTAAAGGCAGTCCGTCAATTATTTGAATCAAAATTCATAGTTCTACAATATCGGCACACAAAAATTGGTGTCACGTTGGCAAAAGGTCATTGAATGTCATGGTAATTACTTCAATGAAAAATCTCAATTTTGTTTCTTAATAAATACCTATATTTTAGCATCAAAACCCGCACGAACTTATTTGATTTCTTCGGGAAACCCCAGAACTAATCGCAGTAAAGCCAGATAATTGTAATAAAACAGTAGTTATGAACAAAATAGGGTATGATAACAAAATGATAAACTTGCTTAATGATCAAAATGTGTGTAAAAAAAACCTCAAAGCGACCCCGCAAACAAATAACAAAGACTAAACAACGATTTAATAAAATCTTGGAAGCACAACAATTAAATATGGTTATGGTTTACCCAAATTGCATAAAACCAACAACCCATTATATTTCATTATTTCTTGTGTTGTACAACTATTACACAACATATCTAAATTTCTAACTGATTCAATTTCTAAAATATGTAATAGGAAAAAATAATTACTAAGAATACCTAAACACAATAAACATAACACCAAAACACAGAGTGATTTCTTTGGATGTAGTGTCCTTGTATAGCCATGTGCCTATTGATCAGGAAGTAAATTCACTTAAAAAGCATTGGGATGAATTAAAAGATTTCACTAGTCTCCCTTTACATGGATTGATAAAAACTTTGAAGAATAATAAATAAATTAATAAATATTAATATCATAAAATTTTTTTATGGAAAATTGACTAAATACACTCAATTTATCATGATTAATCTAGACAATTCCGCAGAGAAATTGCGAAAATTTAATAACAGGCAGGCAAAAGATTTTTTAATCTATTCTTGGCATCATAAATATGGAAGGAAGTGGCAATTTAGATGTACAGACATGGAAATCGCGGTGGCGCCTACTGCGATTTCCATGTCTTTACATCTAAATTGTCTCCCCTCAAAAACACGTCGACCCACACTAAAGGTTTCCTGGTAAAAGATCGACATTCTAAAAAAATTAGGTACCTATCCGAAGATCCATCTTTATGTAGTTTTAAAATTCCTACAAAACCACGTGAAGATGGAATTAATATCTATTTGGGTAAACATGATTTTTAGACTTTCAAACATCTGTTTATAATATATTGTATTTTTATTATTTACCGTTTAAAATTGTAACATAAATAAAAGCCCAATCTGTAGTACGAGGAATGTCCGGCTACTAATGTATGTTTACGCGACACACCACCTACGTCGCTCCGATCAGGTTGAAACTTGCACACATTTTAGATGCGCATATGTACTGCATAGGTGCCGACTATTTATTTATATATTTATTTATTTATTTATAGATTTATAGATTGTCTGCAAAAAATCTGTATCGTGAACTGAAGAAATTGATGAATATACCTTTACATCGTCAGCATAAGCTAATACTGATCAAGAAATAAATTCAAGGTCATTCATGTAAACGGTAAAAAGCAGCGGCCCAAGATTTGACCCTTGAGTACACCAGATCGGGAAGCAAATTCGAGTGAGCGAAAGCCATTATAGTGTACATAATTCAATCTATTACTGAGATAAGATATAATAAGTCTACAGAAAATCGGACTCATGCCAAAAGCATTCAGTTTTTTTATCAGCAACCCATGATCAATTGTCAAAAGCGGCGTACAAATCAGTATAAATGACATCTACCTGACCCTGCCTGGCCAAGCATTTACTAATGTATAACGTAATAGTAACTAAGTTGGTCGTCGTAGATCTAGCAGAAAACCATGCTGTTGAGGAGATATATATCTGTGTATGCTAAACATCAAGGAGGGGTAAATGACCTGTTCAAACACCTTCGCAAAATTCGACAAAATAGTTATCGGTCTGTGGTTCCTTAGAAATACCTCATCCTCTTTCTTGAAAACAGGGCTAATTACAGCCCTCTTCCATGTATCAGGAAAAGTCCCAGACCTTATGGATAGGTTAATAATATAACTCAAAGGTCTGGCAAGAGCATATCTAGCATCATACACTAGAACAGCAGGAATGGAATCATCTCCAGCTGAAAAGTTGCAGGAAAACCTAGCCATAACTCCAATCAATTCATCCTCAGTAACAGGCAAGATAGTGAAAGATAACTTGGTTGAGTAGATATCACAAGTTTCAAATGGAGAACTCTCAATTTGTGTAGCAGAAATTAGGTTAGCAAATGCGTTCACTATATCTTGCGGATCACTAAATCTATCATCACCGTCAAATAGTATGCCAGGAATCCTGCATATTCCCTTCTTCCAATTAATCAATTTAAACAATTCCATAGGATTATCCTTAATGGATTCACTAACAACCTCCAGATAACTCCTGTGTGTAGTAGACAGACGATTCTTGCAAAGAGCACCAAGTCGCTCACGTTCATAGTAAGTATTTTTAGTTTTTTTTTAACTTTCGTCTATAGTACTCCTTCAACTTTAAACTTGATATCACAGTAGGTGTAAACCATGGCGGATAAGACACTCCACATGACTTGCAGTAAGGTACACTTCTGTCAAAGACGTACTGAAGTATCAGATACAACTGTTCAACAGCAAGATTAACATCAGAATGTGTATAAAAAACAGATCAATCAGTTTGTAAGATGTCTGCACAGTGCGAATGTTAAATCGTCGATTATTAGCAACAGGAGAATTCTCAGTACATTGCTCGTATTGCATTTCAACAAGAAAAGAAAGCGTCGGGTGAAAACGATCAACAGGTGCTAATGGCATTGGTTCTTCCTCAACATAAATAAAAAGAAACGTCAAGTTAGCATTATTTACGCGTCAGGCGAGAATTACAAGCGATCAATTTAAACTATATTAAGTAGTGAATTGCACGATCCACAAAAATAGAGGAAGGAGATACTGGAGATTGCAGTATGAGGAGACGGGTGAAGGAAGATTGAAGAGAGAAAAGGGTTGAAACACGAGACACATACACACAATAAAGAATTTAAGGTTTTTATAAAGTTAATTTTGAAATATTGTCAAAATTCTAGTAGTTCGATTACACAGTAACCGTTTCTCGAAATTCTAAATTCATATCCAATGTCAAGATATCAATATTTTCAAATTAAACCTATCAATTCCGATATATGTAGCGTTGTTGTATTTGGAAAAGATGCCTTGTTACATCCATCAGATGTAACAAACGAACTCAGCTGTCATACCAGTATTTTAAAACATATGCGCGTTAATTTCAAATTCTGACATTAACGTATTTCAAGGTTAGTGCTATATAAAAGTCAATTTTGTAGCACTGCAATATATGTATATATAAAATCATTTTCAGTAACATATTGTTACACTCACCGTGTAATAGAAATACAATTCTTTTCTTCCAAAATTTTATTTTATGATTTTTCGTAACTATTTATTTAGGATGAGTTGAGAATTGTTTTCCTCTAGATTTTAGTCAACATCTGCCGCGCATCATAAAATTTTTCCTTGAACTAAGTAATAAACCGATATACATTTATTTTCGAAAAATTCCGACAGTACGAATACGTCACCACTTTAACAGCCCCCGGTAACAACATCCTGGATCAGGTAGCCAAACAAAAACCTCTTTGTTCGGTGCATGGAAAGATATGCATTTTAATTATTTGAATTTTAAATTATATTTAATCTCTCTCTTATTAAATATAGTGTTGTCAGATATC
>JARFOC010019586.1:0-10218 GCA_031763485.1 Osmoderma eremita
CTTCTTTATATGTCCTGTAATTGGGCCTTGGCCTGTTGGGCAAATAAACCGATATTATTATTATTATTATTATTATTAATTGTGGTTTCAGTTGTTTTAAGAGGTAGCAAATTCCACCTAACTTTCTACTAAATTGGTCATATGCTCCCTCCAATTGCAGTGAAAATCAATCACTACACCCAAGAGAGAAATATATTGAATATTAATCCCTTTAAAATAAATTATTGACATGCCCAGGTTTCAAATTAAAAAGGGAAGACAACCATAGAGCGTTAACGGAGAAAACCAATATAGCTGCTTCAAGATATTTCTTTTTAAGGAACTATAACAAAAATGTAAATTCTCGTTTCAACAGGCAAGTTGTTTTTCTCGATGAGACCTGGATATTTTCGAAGGGTGGCAAACGCAGGTCTTGGCAAGACCGTAATGTCAAAAGTATTAGAAATTAATTAGGTTATGATGGAAAACAATTCATGCTGCTTTACTGCTTCAATCTAAATCGGCAACATCTGATTATCATGGGGAAATAAATAATGAAACATTTAAAAAAATGGGTGACTAATTCTAAGAACCATCGCTGATTGTAATGGATAATGCCCCGTATCACAGCGTTAATGAAAAAATCCCATATCAAGCTTGGACAAAAGGAGCCATAATTCGATGGTTAAGTAATAATAACATTACCTATGATTTTGCAATGAATAAAAGCGAATTATTGCTTCCAAACGACATAAAAAGGAAAAAATATATGTTATTGATGAACTATTTAGACAGGAAGATCATAATGTACTAAAACGTCCCCCATAACATTGTGACTTTAATGCTATAGAGCACAGGAGAAAGCCTATTATGATAAACACATAGGACGGGATGGATACAGACAGAGATGATGTAGTTATGAGCATGTGGACGCAAAGTTTAAAACACATGCTCTCCAGAATTTTGGAAAAATTGTGTACAGCATACAGAGAAATTAATAATCGATAATTGATCGTGAAGTAGATTTTGACGAAGATGAGTTTATGAGATTATGAATCTGAAAGTGAAGAAGAATAATCAAAATATGTATTTAATTTTTTAGTTTTATGTTCCTTTTTTATTTATTTATTTTTTATTATTTGAAGATTTTGTAATTTATCTGGTTTTTAATATTAAATTGTTCAGTGTTCTTTTAAAAATAAAAATTTACAGGCTGATTCATTTTCGAACTTCACCATGGGGATCTCGCTTATTATTGGAGATAGAGGGTAGGTTTAAATTTGGCAAAGTTGCTAAGTTTTGTGTTTGTTATGGATCCGAAGAAAAAATAAGCCTGCGACAAATGACGTTCGAGATTGCTTTTAAAAACAAAAAAAAAACATTTTCTTCTTTTACCTCTAGCACTTTTATTCGGTCTTGCAGAGAGATACTAAAAACACATTCTCAGGGTCACTTTTGATCTTCTATCTAATGGTGTACTCTAAATTTTGATATGACGTTTCGATTCCATTTGGCGGTCATCAAGTTTCTTATTTCTTACCGGCGCCATATTGGATTTTAACACCGACAAAAAGAATTTTTTTTATGTGATTTCAACCATGTATACCATTTTGAAAAAGTTTTGATATTATGGTTTTATTGACCAAGAATACATTGTAATATTACAAATAACCAACACAAAATTTTGCAACTTTGCCAAATTTAAGCCTACCCTCTATCTCCAATAATAAGCGAGATCCCCAGGGTCGAAAATGGATCAGCTTGTATAAATTATTTTGGGTGAAGTAATTGTTTACAAGTACCAGTTTTCTATTCATGCATGCACATGCTCCCTTCGAGTTTCTGCTTGCAACAAGGAAAGATGTATCATCCACGAACATAACAGAGTTTGCCAGTGAAAGTCGTTGACATATAAAGTATAAAGTAATGGCCCATGCACACTACCCTGCGGGACACCTCTTTTTGCATTTAGATAGATCTTGTGCCCTCAATATCAACATAATGTAACCTGTTTGATAAGTAGCTGGAAAACCAGTGCTGTGCTATATCTCGGACACCGTAGCACTTCAACTTTCTAAGCAAAATACTGTGGTCATACCAAGATATCGAACGCCATACTCAGATCTAGAAGCATCCTATGCGGGAATCTCCTTTCTCTGTACTGTTATATAAACTGTTTAGAAATTGGAGCACCCCTGATGTAGTGTTTCGTTGTTTTCTGAAACCATATTGTATTTTTCGAGATTATTCACTAACCAGACAGCTACCAATTTCTTTACAATTTTTGAAAAAGTCCTTAGTAATGATCTTGGCCTATAATTGTCTACAAGAGTGTGTGGACCATTTTTGAATATGGGCATAATCTTGGCTATGTTAAGTTTGTCTATAAAGAGTTCAACAATAGCATATGAGCCACTTCAATTCCCGTTGTCGGAAATAAGAAAAAAGTACTGCTTTGTACGGGGATATTTATAAAATCTAAATCGTTTGTGTTAAATTCAAATATTAAATGGCTTGCAATATTGCTAATGTAATTATTGAATTCATTGGCTACATTTATTGGATGTTGTACAAGTTCATCGCCATTCTATAATACTATTTTGTGTTGTGATTTATTTATTTAGTTTTAGAATTAACAATACTCCATGCTGCTTTACCTTTATTTGTTGCAAAGTTTATAGTTCGATTATTGTGTAGTAGTGTTGCAGTTTTAATCACCTTCCTGTAAACCTTTTTATGTTTTTATAGTATTCCCCGATGTGATTGTTACCATTTATAGTTGATTCATATAAGACATTCAACCTGCATGAGGAAATAAGTATTCCCTTAGTGATCCAACTATTTTTATTGAGCACACGCGATGATACTTTTATTTTCGAGAAGACTAATTTTAAATGATAGTTGAACGCGTGTATAAAATTATCGTATTGTGCATTTACACCATCACACATAAACACGTCTTCCCAGGTCTCCTTGAGTAAATAATGTCTGAATACGCCAAGAGATTCCGCATCCATACGGTATTTCTCTATGTTGCTTCACCAGAAAGTATCTGTCCGTCAGGTATTAGGACTTTAGGAGAAGGAACTTAAAAAGTAGGCTATAAGGCCGAGCTAATATCCAGGAAAGATGCTGAAAGAAAGGATTTTCTTTCTAGAGCATTAGAAATTTTCTGGACGATTCCGTGTACCATCTCAATGATGCCATGTTTATCTCTAAAACTAGTCTGGGACAAATTTGTCTTGCAGAGGTTGAGTCAATCGTGCCAACAGAAGCTTTCCCAATTGATTGATTGAATTGATTGATTGATTGCCCTGTCCTAATAAATAATATGAAGAAAAACAAATTCTTTTCATTAGTCGATTACGTCAACGCTGCTGTACTACTTGCATCGTGCTTCATCCAAGTGTATGACACTTGACTCTACCTCCAAATAATTATTTTTAGAGAACTCGTGGCGATGAGTGTCAACAAGGGGGTAGGGGCTGTCTGAATTCATACGATACTTACACTCCATTGTATGCGGTTCTAGTTTTTTTAGACCTAATATAAATCGTCGCTATACCAAGCTACGTAACCTTAATAAGCAACTTCTAAATTTTCGTGGCGTCTGTCGGAAGATGTTGGTCGAATTGACGACGAATCCTGGCTTATCGCGTCCACGGAAGTGCTTGGGAAACTTCGCGTAGCCGGGAACTTCGTCGCGTCGGCCATGAATAATTCAGTAGGCATCTGCATGCATAAATTCATGGGCGGTCCTCTGAACTATGGAACTCCATACATTAGATACCTTTTGAGACCGGTGAATATAGATATGTAGATACATACATACAGAGAATACACTGACTACTGCATTCTATGAATCTAAAGTAGTAGAGTAGAGATGATGTATCATACTCTTTGGATATGAATTGAGTGTACGAATCTTGTGTGTAAATTCCGAAAGTCGATGCATGGTTCAGATAGGAGAAATAGAAATGCTAATTCGAAATTCGAGTTGTACAAACATCGGAGTTTCTTCTTTCCCGTTTTTTTTATGCAAAATGGAAATCAGACACTACACATTGGAATGTTTTCTAAAAGTATACACTTTAACTTCCTAACAAAGAAATAAAGAACTTTTATCAGGAAGTAAAGCACTCCGAGGAAACCGCGAATACCACAAGTTATTGCAGGGATGAAAATCGCTAACTAATAGGAGAGATAAAAGCAAGATTGGACGTGTGAGCAACCACCAACTAAATGAAGTAGAAGAACAGCAACGAATACAAAGAGCTCCAGAGCCAGAAAATAGAAATGAAAAGCAAGTTGAAGAACCAACAGAACAGGAAATAGTTGAAGTTATAAAAGCAGCAGTCAAGGTGAGAGCATATGAGACCATTGGTTCTATATGCCAGCGAAACTTGGATAATGACAAGAAAAGACGAACAGGTCCTGGAAATGTGGAAAGGAAAATTTTGAGGAAGATATTGGGAGGCGTAAAGACAACTGAGGCTCTTAAACTTCTCGCAACGATGGCTTCTTGCAAAACGCATCAGCGATGAAGGTGGATTGATTCACAAGTTGATATCTTAATTTCAAGAAAACGATTGGTCGTATGTCTATTAGCTCTTTTTTGTTTTAGAAAATAAGAAAGGTACACCCTCCTTATAACACTCTTAACGCCTTCAAGGCTGTCTACCTATACATAATTTAAAACAAAAACACTAGTATTATAAAAGGTGTTGGAGAGAAAAAATCCACGCATATTTTCCTTCGCTCATTTTATTTTTAGACACACGAAAACCGTAAGGACCTATACAGGAATAACTTTTTAACAAAAATATTGCACCTGTAGGAATAATAAGCTCCTCATAAATAAACAGATAGCTGCTATTGCTCCTGCGGGACTAGCATCCCCATTATGATGAAATATAGGGCTCAAGTAGGCTGACTACGTTTGCATAGGATCAGAAAACTCGGCTTGGGTTACGAGTTAGATACAAAGCTGGTTGTTTTAGGGTGTTTCTCTTGCTGGTCGGCCGGTACCGAAAACGGTTTTGACGTAAATTTACCCGCAAGATCTCAATTACTGCTCGCCAACGATAATGCTGGAGATTTTATGTGAGTATAATTCAATTTACTTTGTAAGTTCATAATTTTATGTGAAAGAAAAATATTTACTTTATCAAAACTGTTTTGTAGCTTGCTTGCTTGCACAATTTTATTAGTCTCTAGGAAATAACATTCCAGCTAGACATAAAGGATTCTCTTATCAGCCCGCAATTCTAAGCTAGATCCAAAAACTTGCAGAATCTTGCTTACAAGACGTCAACAAGTAAAGAATTCAAAAGCTGGGTCAAAAATTCAATAACCAGTAGAAGACCAAAACGTATGCTCGCAAATAGACCACATACTAATAAACAAAAGAAAAGAGACATCGATAAAAGACGTCCGAACATATAAAGGAGTGTGTGTGCAAAAACTGATCATTTTATGATTATGGTTAAAATAAAACAAAAAATAAGAAAATCAATTGACATATATAAACATAACAAATGGAACTTGGACAAACTAAAAAATGAAAATATCAGAAAAGAATATATAAGACAAGTAGATAATCCCTCAACACAAAGTGGAAATCAAGAGGGAACAATAAACTCGGAATGGAATATCATAAAAAAATGTATCCAAATATCAGCGGAAACACAGTTAGGAATTAAGAAAAATGGGAAAAGAAATGAATTGTACGACATGGCTTGTAATACTGCAGTAGTGAAGAAAAACAAAGTAAGATTAAGATGGCTAACAACTAACAAAATGGAAAACAAAGATCGAATACCAGAAAACAGGGAAAGATAGTAATAAACGAATTAGAAGAACAAAGCGTGAGTGGATAGGCAATAACATCATGGATATAGAAAGAGAAAAAGCGAAGGAAAATACCAAAGGTTTTTATTTAAAAAATAAATGAAATGAAAAAAACATAGAAGGAAAAAACAAAAGGAATAAAAAATAATGAAAGAAAACTGACGTAAGAAAATCAGCAATATAAACAAATATGGCGAAATCACTTCAGAGAATTATTAACTGAACAATGGCAGCTTGATGAAAATGAAGAGCAGAGAAAGAGAGAGTAACACCCATGACATAATTACGGAATAACAAACACTGGAAGAGATTAAGAAAATAATAAATAGAACTAAAAATGGAAAACCACCGGGAAAATATGGAATAAAAACTAATAAAGTATGGAGGAGACGTATTACACAAGAGAATATACCAACTAATCAAGAAAATATGGAATGGGGAAAAGATGCCGGAAGAATGTTAAAGTGGACAAAGTGCAACTATATACAAAAAAGGAAACCAAGTGTAAAAACTATAGGGGAATCACGCTACTAAATGTTACTTACAAAATATTATCACCAATAATTCAAAGAAGACTGGCAAAGAGTACCAAGGAAGTGTTGGGGCAATATCAATGTGGCTTCACTTAGGGAAGATCAACAATTAATGCCATACACACGATAAAACAAATCATGGAAAACGCGAATGAGTAGTTTGGATATAGAGATGCTGAACATGGATTTTCAGCGAGCTCTCGATTCAATCAAGAGAAGCGAACTCAAGACAGCGTTGAAAGAGCAAGGGGTAAACGGAAAATCAAGAAGGCTAATCCAAATTACGATGAGTGAAATTAGGGCCAGTGTATTAACACAGAGAGGAGAAACAGAAGACTTTATGATGAACAAAGGGGCAAGGCAGAGAGATTCACTATCCACGACGCTTTTTAATCTATTAGAATCCACAAACTGTATTCCGATAATTTAAGATCACGCGACAGTCAAATAATAGCTTACGCGGACGATATTTTAATTAGTACCAAAAGAAGAAGAAGAATGGAGGACCTTGGAAGAACTGAAAAGATAGGATATAATATAAAGAATAAAAAGGCAGCAAATTAAATGGTTAGGACATATGTATATGGAGAGAAGGAGTGAACACAGTAACTTATAACATCCTGCAGTGGAACACAGGAGGAAGGAGAAGACGTGGTAGACCCAGATCAAAATGATTGAAAGAGATAGAGGAGGATCTCAGCAGAGAAAGAGTGGCACATTGGAAGGAATAAACTAGGAACAGGAAAACGCATTCTAGTTTATACGATCTCTTAAAATAAATTGTATGGCAGGTGTAAACAGATTTATAGCGAATGTAAATATTCAATATGCTAATTCTAATGTTCTGTGTGGTGCAAATCTCCCAGAGTGCAACGTCTAACATTATCTTCCTTCGTAGATTCGGCTGAGGATGGCAACTTAGTTGCCGAAATACGTATCCAGGAGTTCTTCACTCATCGAGGTGGTAAGGGTATTTTTTATTTTTACGTTGATTTTAATTTGTTGTTTTAGTTTAGTTTGTTTAGTTGGTTTAATTTGTTACATTTCACTTTGTCATACATTGAATGTTGACGTCCCATACCATTGTCTGATGATCTTCGGACAAATAAACAAATAAATAAATCATTTTATCCAACTCAGGATTTTCTGAACTATAACATTCAGTATTGAATATATTTATTGATGGATCGCTTATGTTTGTATGTGAATACTGACCCTAAGCAATTTTACTTTATTTACATATTTGTATAGTAGAACTTGTTTTATATCTTTATATTTATATTGTATGTTGTTTTGACGTGTCTAATACCTTGTATGATCGACTGGAATAAATACATTATTATTATTATTAGTATTATTATTATTATTATTTCTTCTTTGCCTCGGCGTGTTCATTTCCAGCCGGTGTTACTCATCTATCGGGATCAAACCTTGATCCTAAGTACAGATGACAGTATGTTAGAGAACTTTTCTGACTATGTGGGCCGTGCCAAGTATTGCTGCTTTTTGCAGTTGACATTAATATTTCTTTTTTTATCATTCCCTGGTATTATACGGGGATTTGCGTCAAAGCTTTTGTTAACTGTTCCTATGGCCCCTATAATTATTGGTATTACATGCGTATTCATATGCCACATCATTTGTGTTTCCACCTGAAGATCTTTATATTTCAACCTTTTCTCTGCCTCTTTTTTTTGTGACATTATTGTCCAATGGTACTGCTACATTTATCAGATAATAGTTATTGATTTCCCTGTCTTTAATTACTATATCAGGCTCATTGGCCGATATATGCCGGTCTGTGTGGATTTGTGTGTCCCATAGGATAGTCGCGCTTTCGTTATCCGATACTCTATCCGGCGTGTGCAAATACCATTTTTCTACTACTCCGAAGTTGCAATATTCACAGATGTAATGCAGATTCAGACATCTGTTGTTGTGACGTTCTAGGTACTCTTTCTTTGCCAATATTGGACATCCTGCTATCTGATGCTGAATTGTCTCATCCTGTTCTTTACAAAGGCGGCATCTGGGGTCAATATCGATTTTCATAATGTGTGTTTTTTATGTAATTTGTTGCCATCGCCTGATCTTGTACTGCAGTAATTAGCGATTCTGTTTCTCCCTCAATGCGTCCAGTTGTTAGCCACGAGAAGGTTTGTGCCCTATGTACTTTTTCTTTCTTGACGTCTGCAGTGCACTTTTACACCTAATTTTTAGTTTTTTTTATTATTCCTGTTTCAACGTCGGTTTTATTGTCGTTAATTATTTTGTTTTTGTCGACTTGCAGGCTGTTGATGATCTTAGCGGCCTTCGTGGTTGCTGACTCACCTTCATTTTGTTTCCATTTTTTTACTTGTTGTATGTATTTGTCTTTATTTATCTCTGTGTACGTTTCAAGTCCAGCTGTAGCTATTTTGTATGAATCTTCTACTATACTGGTTAGTCCTCTTCCTCCCAGTCGCCGGGGTAAGTATAATCTACCCACATCGGCCCGTGGATGTAGCAGGCCGTTACATGTTTAGATTTTCCTTGTTTTTCTTTCCATTTTCTTGATCTCCTGTATAGTCCAATCTATTACTCCGAAATTGTACTGCGAAACAGGTTGGGATAGCACTGAAATCGCTATGAATTTATTTCGACTGGTCAGTTGTGTAACTAAAATTGCATTCTTTGTTCTTTGTATTCTTTGGTTAGTTTTTCTTTGACTGTTTTTGCTCTGTCCCTGTCCTTTATTCAAACCCTAAGTATTTATATGTTTCTTCAGTGTCTAGTTCCTTTATTATTGTTATTAATATTAATATTATTAATCTAAGTAAAAATATATAAGGGCAAATGTAAACAACTGATTTTCTATCCAACTTTCTACTCATCCAAACCAGCACGTTATGGAACATACTGAATTAATAAGGCGTGAAAGAAAGTAATTTCTTAAACGTACTATTCCAGTTTATTGCAGGCATTTCCTGTAAATTTATGGTTTGTAAAGTGTTGCAAGCTCGTTAAAACCCGCATGACCATAACCCACCCACGCTGCTAGTCGCACCTGTCTGTTATTCGTTTATGTATAAACACGAAAGTATCATTTTCTCTGCATTTGTGGGTTGGGTGAAGTACATATCTATAGAGTAATTCGAACTTATTGAGAATAGAATTGAATATAGAGAATAGTTTGAATATGAGGGGTTGTAACAAAGCATTCACTTTAAGAACATAGTAGATGGCGCTGCAATCGACGTCAGTATAACACTGCCAAAGTTCAACTCGATTAAATAATGGCGGGTAATTTGAAAGTAAAATGTCAGTTTTATTATAACGTTTCTCAATTTACTTGGAAGCAACACTAAATTCTAATGACAAGTATTTTAGTAAAATGTTTATGGAAAATATATGTTCACGTTATTTCAGTTTATTTAATCCAACCAAAAAAAAAATGGAAACAACTCCATTTCAGATATATTCTATATTTCGCGTATTCAATCGGGTGGCCCATCTGTATAGGGGTGAAATTCTTTTTTAAGGTTATTACCTGGCCACCCTGTAGAAATGTTCCTTTATATTAAAAAATAAAACCACCATAAATTCAGCTCAATCCGACAAGAGGAAACGTGCCGCAAGCAGGTGAAAATATTAGGTACAGGTAGGTATATACAGTGAGTCACGAAAGTTTTCATACACCTACCAAATGTTAAAGAATTTCAAATCTAAACATTGTACAATGATGCAATATTTTTATTTCTTTTTAACACAGTTAGACAGCACTAGTTACATCATGAAATCATTTATTATTTAAAACTAGGAAACAATACAATAAATATTATAAAACCTAACGTCACGAAAGTTTTCATACACATAG
>JARFOC010019596.1:0-10218 GCA_031763485.1 Osmoderma eremita
GGGCTTCGAAGCGGTGAAGGTAAAACCCAACACGTAGCACATGGCACTTATAAAAAAACAACACTGCCTTGTCGTGAGCGGACCTAGACGAACGGTTTTTCCCCGTGTCGACGGGACGGCGGGCTGAGTTCCGGAGTCTTATCTGGGCAGATGAAGACGAGATGTTGTCTTGTCGCGTGGCGGACAGAGACAGACATTGGATGTCCTGGCGCGGAGGGAGGGAAGCTCAATTGATGCCGTGATCGGTGGAGAAAAAAACCGCTGTTGCATTCCGATCAGACGAAGTCACTTGTTGTCGCGAGTGGCCGAAATGAATTTAAGGAACGAACTGTCCCAAGGGGACTCCGAAGGGGAACTGAATGGGAATTTTCTCCCGAAGAAGACTTGTAAAATTACCTTGACTGGCAAAGGGTCAACCAATCAGAGGCCGGCAAATATTTATTTAAAAATATTATGTGAAAACAAAGATTTACTGTCTTGAATCACGGGCTAATTGCGTATTAATTCGTTGAGAGAAATTGCAATGTCATAAGGATTAAAATGATATCTCACAACACTATATTTAATAAGAAAGAGATTAAATATAATTTAAAATTCAAATACTTAAAATGTATAACTTCTGTGGGCACCGAACAAAGAGGTTTGTTTGTCTACCTGATCGAGGATATTGTTACCCGGTGCAGGTGAGGTGATGACGTCTTCGTACTGTCGGAACTTTTCGATAATAAATGTAAATCGGTTTATTACTTAGTTCAAGGAAAAATTTTATGAATGCACCGGCGGATGTTTGCCTAAAATGTACAGGAAAAAAATTCTGAAACTTATCCTTAATAAATAGAGAACAGAAATAGTTACGAAACACCATAAAATAATACTTTAGAAAAAGAGAATTGTTTTTCGGTTATACGGTGAGTGTGACAAAAGCATCTACTAATACATTAGGAGAATCATATACCACAGTATTGCAGCTGTTCACATCCCATTAAAGGAGGTTCGAGCACGATGATACCTACAAGGAAACCTATCAGGAATTTATAAAGAAGTATTTACAATTACATCACATGAGAGAGCTAAAAAATGATGATCATTCTGCAGGATATTACATGCCTCACCATGCAGTACTAGAAGAAGCCAGTATTAATAGGAAAGTTCGTATTGTATTTGATGCGTCTGCACCAACAGCCAGTGGTGTATCACTCAATGGCATCATGATGGTTGGACCTACAACTCAATAGGATATATTCTCTACATTAACTAGATTTCGCTTATACGAATATGTCATCACCGCAGATGTTGCCCAAAATGTATAGGCAAATTCAAATACATAATGAACACACACAATTCCAAAAAATTCCCTGGGGAGAAAATGAGAAAATACGTAAAAACGTATCAATTACAAACAATAACGCACCATGCTTAGCTAGTGCACCATACTTAGCAATATTCACATTGCATCAAGTAGCCGACGATGAGTGCAAATATCATCATATACCAGCCCAAGTTGTAAAACGCGATTTCTACGTTGATGATGTTCTCACACGAGCAAACACGATTGAAGAAACAACGATGTTACGAAATGAACTGATTACGCTATTAAAAAAGATGGTTTTGAATTACGGAAATGGTCATCAAACGACGCAAGATTACTAGAAGGTTTATCGGATATTTCTGACAATGAATTGATGCAATTGGATGGGACGAAAACTCAAAAGCCATTGGGTCTACAATGTAGACCGAGGATGACATCATAGTATACAATATCAGTCTAGCGAAAAATGAAAAACTACCAAAAAGACAAGTCTTATCACAAATAGCTCAGCTATATGACCCACTAGGCTTACTTGTTCCTATGATATGCACGGCCAAGATTCTGATGGAAGGACTTTGGCAAGAAAAGATAGCATGGGATCAAAACGTACCTTTGCCGATTCTTGAATTCTGGCAGAAATACAAATCACAATTGAAGCTACTAGCCACTTTGAAAGTACCGCGACATATCATCGTTGACGAACCCACAGATATTCATATTCATGACTTTGCTAACGCATCGGAGAATGCCTATGGGACCTGTATCTACTTACGATGTACTAACAAGGATTCAGTTTCCATACATTTGTTGTGTTCACAATCCAATGTAGCGCCATTAAAGCGATTAAGTGTTCCCAGATTATGTTCTCTTAACTAATCGTCAAAATGCAGTACTTACCGCAATAAACATTGAACCTAACAAGGTCACATGTTGGACTGACTCCAAAATCACTTTAGCATGGATTCAGACACCTGCATATAAACTTATAACATTCGTAGGAAACAGAGCACCGGAGATTCAGGGCTTAACAATTCTAGACAGTTGGAGGTGGATATGCACCAATGATAAACCTGGTGATTTAATATAGCGTGAATATTTACCTGAAGACTTATTCAACAATGATACATGTTGGACAGGACCCAGTTGGTTAACAGAAATTGAAAATCGCTGGCCACAAGAAGATAGTATTGCAGTACTACCAGAAACAGGTCTGATATTGAAATTGACTAAGCCTCTGTCTTTATTGACAATACTGCCATTCTCGCTATTTAATCGATATTCACAGTTCTCGAAATTGCAAAGAGTAACTGCGTATAGTTTACGTTTTATTACCGACAGTATTGTAGCTAGAAATAAGCGTCACGTGGGATCATTATCAGTAAAAGGATTGGATCGAGCCTTATCTGTACTAATTAGGAGATCTCAAAAAGAATGTTTCACCGATGCAATATCTGCTTTACAAAACCACACAGTGTTATAATCTAATAGCAAGCTGAAATCATTGTATCCATTTTTGAACGAGAAGGGACTTATATGTGTTGGAGGGAGATTAACTCATTCACGGCTTACAATTCAACAGAAACATCCAGTCATCTCTCCGAATAAACATATTCTCACAACGCTTATACTGAAACACGAACATCCAAAACTAAATTTATTTAAATTTATTGGCCCATTATTAATTGTCGAAAAGAAATTAAGTTTATAATACGACAATGTTTAAATTGTTTTAGAGCAAGGGCAAATACTAAGCAGATTACTCAAATAATGGGAAATTTACCTGGATATCGACCTTTCGCCCATTCCTAAATGTGGGTGTTGTTTATGGAGGATGGATAATGTTAAAATCTAGCAAACTAAGAAGGGCTACAATTCTCGAATCATACATATCATTATTTATTTGCATGAGTACCAAAGCAATACACCTTGAACTGGTTAAAAGTCTTTCAACTTACGACTTTTTAGCTGCATTCAAAAGATTTATTTCAAGAAGAGGTGACCTTGCCAACATTTACAACGATAATTGTACCAATTTTCAAGGGGCAGCGAAGGAACTCAAAGAAATGTACATCTTCATTCAGAAAACAGAAAATAAAACCTAATTATGTCTAAACTTGCGTCAGACGCTATCCATTGGCACTATTCATCCTGGTTCACCAAATTTTGGAGGTCGTTGGGAGACAGGAATTAAGACAGTGAAAGGTCACATCAAGAGAGTTATTGGTGATACGCAACCTATGAATAGATGAATACGCTATTGGTACAAATCGAAGGTTGTGTTAATTCACGTCCGAATACTGCTATTTATGATGATAGTTCTGATCCTTCCGCACTAACCCCTGCTCATTTCCTCATCATGTTTTTTAGTTCCCATATATCATTGCTTTGTTGATTTGTCAATTAGGGTTTTTGGTTTGCAACTACTTCGGCATAAGTTGTACCTGCTTGCAGAGGATTTAATTGTTTTTGGTGCGGCACCAGTTGGGCATGAGAAGTCCTTGCTTCCAAATCATTAGACTGATTTTGAGTTTGTAGGTTCTAAATAGTCTGTGGGTCTAACCTCGTTTGTCTTAAAGTAGGATATTAATTTTTTTGCAATTGTTTGTAAACGGTACACCCTTTATAATGGTTCGATTAATCGTCTCTTCTACTTAGGCAGCTGGGTCCTATTGGAGAGCGGATGCCATCCTAGAGTTCATCAAACCAAGTCCAGATCCTTGAGGTAGCTCAGAATCTGCAGTGACCTGTAAACACAGCAAGTTATTATTTTCACCCTTTTATAGTCAACTTTTAGTAATTCTCCAGTACTGACATGATTGGGTGAGATGCACTCTTTCGCATGTCCCAAATCATGAGAATTGCTACAAAATTACTTTCTGTTTTAACCAGAGATTAATTTGTTGATTGGCGATCGAGGTTGATATGCCAATTCTGGGTTGTGTACCCTGAAGTATCCCGCGATACCCTCTCTTGTAAGGGTGTTGGCTGTCTCATTCCCTTGAATGAGAGAGTGACCTGGCATCCAGTTCAGGGTTACATTTTAAGGCGCCCCTATTGTATTTAGAATCGTTTTGCAAGTCCAGATCAGTTCGGAGTGGCGTTTGTGCGCCTCCAAAACTTTTAATACAGCATGACTGTCACTGAAAATTATTGATTTGATTATTGATATTTTTGATATTGATTTGTGTTTGAGGTTTTCGATCAAAATCCCTCTTGCACATATTGTTAATGGCATAGATTTCAGCCTGAAAAATTGTTGCATGCTGTCCGAGGTTGCAGTGTTTTTTCCACAAAGTCCAGTTTCACACCTTGAATGGCGGGTGGTATTAATTTTTCCACTTTCCTCTTCCCGGTGAACGATACTATCATGAGTTTTTGCTGATTGATACATAGGTTCTCCCTGCTGCACCAGCTACAAATGGCATCAACTATGGAGACCTCCTTCTCACCTGATCCCCTTAATATCATGTCAATATCATCCGCATAGGCCTGTACCTCGGCTCCAAGGGCTTCAATTATGGCCAAAGGATCGTCAACAAGGAGTTACGACAGCAGTGGGGATAAAATCCCTACCAGCGGACACTCCCCGCTCGGCCTAAACTTGAACATCTCCCCACTCCGAGTCGTTATTGCAAGCCTGTTTGCAAGTATAGAGGCAATCCAGCCTGCAATGGGCGGATCTACACCACGTGCTATAACCGCTCTGCATAGGGATGAGGGAATTGCATTATTAAATGCTTATTTCCTTTTCTTGGTACACAGTGTTACATTGCACTAAGATATTAATATAGTTTAAGTGAATGTCCACGAATACCTCAGAAATAATAATTGCGTCTACACTTAGTCCTATATTTTTACAATTTACATAAAAGTTGGTCTTGTATAAACCTTTAGTGAACATATCTGCCAACTGTAATTTTGTGCGTAAGTATTCTAGAGTCATGATTCTATTATTTAAATTTACGCTAACAAAGTTATATTTTAGATCTATATGTTTAACACGTCTGTTATTCTCAGGATTCTTTATCAAAGCTATACAATCTTGATTATCCGCTTCTGAATTTGATAAGGCTACACAGGTTTGTTTTTTTGTTGTCCATGCCACTGTGTTACCAAATACTTTAAGCAAATAACCTGATACTGACCTCCTATCCGTTGCGTCTCCAGCCCCCTCTGTTAAGCGTTCATATTTTAGACATCAATCGTCCCTTTCAGATACCTCAACAGTCGCTTTAAACATATCAATGCTTGTTCTGAATCTTTATCCTGAAAGCTACTTAAGTAATTCAGTGTGAAACTAATGTCAGGTCGGGAACCTAACATTAAATACATGAGACATCCTATCAACTGTCGCACCGGTTTCTCGCTTTCATTTTCATACTTATTTACACTTAATCTTAACTTGGGATCGATAGGAGTCCAACAACTATTACAATTTTCAAAATTAAACCTTCTTAATATGTCTCTTCCATATCTTTCCTGGTTTATTTCCAAGATACCTTTTTCTTTATCATACTCTATTTCTAGTCCTAAAAAGTACTTTAAGTCCCCTTTATCTTTTATTTAAAATTCCTTCATTAATCCTTCTTTACATCTCTCAATCTCTTCAAGTCTGGTCCAGATATTACAATATCATCTATATACAGCAGTAAGTACATGAATTGATCATCTAGATTCTTAATATATAAACAATAATCTGTTTCCGATCTCTTGAAACCCATGCTCATCAAACAACTGCTTATTCTCTCCAACATTTCTTCCAACATTTCGACGCTTGTTTAAGTCCATATATAGATTTATTCAATTTTAAAACGTGATTCTTTTTACATTTTACCCTCTCTGGCGGATGAACATAAATATCTTCATTTAATTCCCCATTCAGAAAAGCAGTTTTGACATCTAATTGTTTGAAAAAATATTCGTTTTGATTACCTATAGGCAATAATGCTCTGATTGTCGTCATCCTAGCGACGAGAGCGTAGATGGCATCATAATCGAAGGACTCTCTTTGTGCAAATCCTTTCACTACCTGTCTGGCTTTATATCTGTCTTCCAGTTTCCCTTCAAATGGTTTTGAGGCAAATACCCATCTTGTTTGTAATATCTCTGCCTTTTGTGGTAATTCCACCTCTATCCATGTGTTATTTCTCTCAATGGACTCAATTTACTTTTCCATAGCATGCACCCATTGTTCCTTGTCATCTCTTCCTTGCAACTCTTCTACATTTTCAGGTACCCTTTGCACAAATGATAGTGCATCAAAGGCCATATACAGTTCATAATCAGTACACTTCTCTGGTAACCTCGCTATTCTTTTATCTGATTTTAACACCTTATCGTCTTCTTATTCTGATTCTATTTCCTTTTTACTTGTGTCTTTCTCTGCATCTTCATTTATATCTATGCAAGCTGACTGTTCTTTATAATAAAATGCTCCTTCGTTGAAAACTTCGTTCCTGGCAATTATCACTTTCTGTTCATCAATGTTCCACAACTTATATCCTGTTGTGGTGTAACCTATCATGATGCATCTTTGAGTTTTTTCGTCAAACTTACCTCTGAATTGTTTGGGTATATGGGAATATGCCATGCAGCCAAAAACTTTCATGTTCTTAATATCTGGTTTGGATACATTCCAAACTTCCGCTGACGTTACTTTATCTAGCGATGCGTGAGGACTTATATTTAGAACATATGCTGCTACTCTCACAGCTTCACTCCAGAAGATCTTTGATAATCTAGCTTCCTCTATCATGGCTTTAGCTTTGTCTACTAGACTCCTGTTATATCTTTCAGCTTTGCCATTTTGTTCAGGAGTGTACGGCGTAATATAGTCAAGGTATGTGCCATTTTCTTTACAAAATTCCTTAATATCATTTGAAACGTATTCCCCTCCGTTGTCATATCTTAGTGTTGAAACTTTAGATTGAAATTTTGCTTGTAAAGTACCTTGGTCACGTAATTACTAGTGAGAGAATCCAGGTAGATCCTGATAAACACCGTCCACCTTCTCCTAATCTTAATGTTAGAAATCGGGTCTGGATTGCAACGCTTACCGGAAATGATACCAAAAAGAAGGTTACTTCAAAATTCAACCCCAGAAGAGATGGCCCCTATGCAATTACCAAAACGGTATCATCTACCACCCTGGAATTGCAAACCCTACCACACCAGACGTACCATTGGGTGTGTGTCATGCCTCACCTTTAACCCCTTACCTTGGAGAAGAGGACGGTCAGCCCGAAATCCCAGGTAGAAAGCGTAGCCGACCTAAGAAGAGCATTTCTAAGAATCCTGGTACCTCGTCAGGTCGTCGTCGAAACCAGAGGGAGAGGTTGTAACAATTATTTTTAAAACGGAAATAGTTCCCCGTTTTGATAACTTTAGGGAAAGCAGTACGATCGCAAAGCTCTAGCGTCACGCGCGTAAAGTCCTTTTTAAAAATACTTACTATTGGAGCATGGTCTGTTCTTATTTCTACCTTCTCCTTACCATAAATATAAAAATGAAACTTTTCTGTGGCGAATAAGATAGCATTCAGTTCCCTTTTAATATTTGTATATCTATTTTCAGCATCAGTCAAACTTCTCGAGGCATATGTAACCACCCTACCTTCTTGCATTATACAGCATCCAAATCCCTCTTTACTTGCATCAGCTTCAATTACCACTGGCAGTCTTGCATTATAATGAGTTAAAACTGGAGCCCCATTTGTTCCATTTCTGGTAAACTGCCAGAAAATTCCATATCATGGGGCAATCTATATCCCTCCATTTTTACAAACCATGCCGGTGTATAACCAATAGAAATTTTAAACTTGCTAATTCAATCTAATATCTTTCACATAAAATATAGAATCACACCTGACACCATGTATTATACTGTATTGGGATTAATAATAAAACATTACGTTTAATTTGAATAAGACAGTAATATACGAGTATGATCCCGCCTGAGTTTTCGATTTCTTAGCCTTTTGCTCAGGGCTAGTCTCAGACCGTTGACGTTTGCTGCCGCCTGCTGAATCTGCATTACCGCCCCCAGCTCGTCGACGCTCTATCCCGTCTAAGATTTCTTTCAAAGCGTCTTCATGCAGTACTCCGCTCTGAATTGGGCGTTTCGGTCGCTTCTGGGATGCTCCTGGTAAACGCTTGCGTACCTTGGGTTCCCGGCCCTGTGCTTGTGGCGGAGAATCCTTCTTTGGTTCCATCTCTTCCTCCGAGGAGGATTCTAATAGATGTCTCTTTTGATCGGTGGAAGGGGAATAGGCAGCGGAGGAATCTCTATCTCTCCGCTGTTGGTTTGTGGAGTGAGAATATTCTCACATGAGCATATGCTCATACTCCATTTTCTCCTCTGTTGCAGGAGGATCAGAGTTTATCTCCGCCCCCCGTATAGATTTAGGATTTTTTTCGGAATACTCGTAGTAGTTCCCACGAGTAGAGCAGAAATAAATGTCCACAGTACTCCTATGACCATGCAACCCTTCTTGAAAGCGGGGGTCGGCAGGTATTCGCAGTTCGCCTATTAACGACCAAGCTTCCCGTTGGTCGCGCAGCCCTCGCATATGATGTTTCACCTTAGCTTTCATAGAGGTGTGTCATCTTCTTGGGACAGGCAATTAAGCCAAGACCCCAGAGCCCCAACGGGATGGTATGATAGCCGCAGGCAAAATGAATTTGCTCTGCGGTCGGCGCCGTTTTCCTGGTGCAGGCCATTAGCCACGACGCGACGGCATGGTCAGGAGATATTTTATGTTCCAGACCGCCGTGTTCTGTTTAGACAGTGGCACCTCGAGTAGGATGGTGTTCTTCGCCTTGCACTATGATCGGTATCAGGTAGAGGCTATGCCTAAAAAGGACTGAGTTGCGCTTAGCCTGATGCTGGGCTAGTCCACATACAGTATATGGACTAGTCCCCCGCCACCATATCAGATGTAGTAATCATCATCGATCGCTTAACACCGCGTTGAGCTAGATGGCCTTGTAACCTCAATTTCCACAAATAGACGATATATACCCAATATTTGCGAGGATGAAGATTGGCACGTTACAAGCTGCCAAATATTGTGATGGTTTCCTCATCATCTGTTTGCTGTGTTTACGTCCTGCTAAATGGTGCCAGTGTTTCTGGTGTTGTTCAGTCACACACTCAGTTACCGCACCACCCGCTGCAGTTTCCCCGAGAACTGACTCAGGTACAATAAAGGTCACTTGGGATCCCTTCCTCCCTAGCTGGTCCGCCTGGTCATTGCATGCAATCCTCCTATAGCCCCAGCACCCACATCAGCTTAACTATATTGTGTTTCACCAGGTTTTGTAGGACTTACAGGCAGTCCCGTACCGGCCTGGAAAGTACCCGATAAGACGCTACTGCCTTTAAAGGAGCTTGACTGTCCGTGACAATATAAAGCGGTTTGCTTTGTGGTCCCTGCTGCAAACAATCTCTAGCACAAATTTGTATTGCACAGACTTCAGTTTGGAACACGGAGGCGTACTTTCCCTGGTGTATGCGCAGTCCACTCCGGGCTTCTCCCGCATACCCCTGCCCCCGAACCCGTGCTCGTTTTCGATCCGTCTATGTGCCAGATTCTTGTATCCTGCGATATTGGTTTCAGTCCTTCTGTCCATCCCTTTCAGTTTGTTATGACTTCGAAGGATTTGTTACAGGAAAGTTTAGAAATCATGGAGTCAGGGGTCATATCGAACAGGTAATTTCCAATAACCCTTGTTATTTTGACATGTCCTGAGTTATTCCCAGCCTTCCAATTACCTCTAAACATCAGCCTATACGCTCGCATTCCTCCTCTATTATACAGGGTGTTCAAAAATGTCGGGGCACTATTGCTAACTTTCTTATTATTAATGCTACAGATTCGGTTAAATTAGCAATGATTCAGTGTTTTCAGT
>JARFOC010019627.1:0-10216 GCA_031763485.1 Osmoderma eremita
TGAGCAACCCAAAACTTTACTTGCTTCTTGAACGGCAGCACTCACATTCATAGTTTTATTAAAATAATTTAAAACATATAGCATATACTGAGCTTGACAGGATTCCTCTTTTCCTCTTTTCATCAGCAGCGACATGGAAATGCCTGTTTTGTTGCAAAATGTCTGTGAGCGTCAGTAATTATAAATTTTTAAATATTCCATACATTTTTCAACTTTCCATTGACTGTATTATAAACTCCAAATAGCTCGTCATTCGAATGTAATCTCGATTTTTCTTTGGTCAAATTGAGACTCTATAACATACAAAATTTCGCCGGTCCAAATATTGCTTGTTATAAAACGATTTTTGTATCCAATATGCTCTGTATGTATTTCAAATATTCGCTAATGTAATAAGTAATAATCGATTATATTTTATTACAGCGATGCTGCTACAGAAGTTTGTGAAAAAGAACAGCAGCTTAGGAATGCTATCGCAGACTTCAATAGGGTGCAACAAGATTTAGAAACGGTAATTAGGGCAAGAGATATGGCATATCAAGAAAATCGGTAAGTGTTCTGCTTTCTACCATGAGTAATCTATATTTCTCCTCTTCTGTTCTACCAACTCTCCACCTCTAAAGAATATTGAAATTTGACGAGACATGTCGATTTTTAGGTTGAAAGGAAACACTTTTATCTACTGATGCGACCAATTTGTAATATTAAGAATCGAGTAACACTCGGTTGGCAAAAGAATCTAGTACGCAGAATCTAGCCCAAACTCAAGTCTTCGGAATAAAGTCCAATTTCGAGTCAACAATTACCCTGTCAATTATTGTACTTTGAATTGCAAAACTCCATTCAACCCTTCCTTTTATATTAATTTTTGCATAAGTACAAGTAAATACATATACTTTGATTAACGTTTAGATATATTTGTAAAAAGTTTTTAGTCAAAAAGTGTTTTCGTTTTTTTATCTGTGCACAATATTTAACACTTCAACATTCACTTATCTACCATTGTTCAGTCAAATAAATTACCTATATCTATTTTTAGTTACTTAAATCATTACAATACGTATACATGTACAGATATACATATGTATTCTTTATCCCCAATATTCCAATAACTGCGCTACGGCCCTTGAGGCTCTTGGCTTCTATTTTCTTTACTATTTGTTTCCACTTTTTTCGATCCTTTACTATTTCCTCCCATTTGCACCTATCCATTTATGTAGGCTTTCACTTCTTGAAGCCACTTTTTCCTTGGTCTTCTTCTTTTCTTCTTTTTCGCTCCTTCTCCTTTATATAAAACCTTCTTTGCAACTCTCTGCTCCGGCATTCGGGCAATATGTCCTAACCACCTCGCTTTCTGTGTTATTATTACCTTTTTGTATAAGCTCATTACCCCTCTGTTTGTGCGTCTTCTCCATTCACCTTCAGTTGTCTTTACGCCCCCCAATATCTTCCTTAAAAATTTCCTTTTCTACATTTTCAGGTTTTGTTCGTCTTTTCTTGTCATTATCCAAGTTTCGCTGGCATATAGAACCACCGGTCTTATGATGGTCTCATATGCTCTCATCTAGACTGCTCTTGAAAAGTTTTCCACCTTTAATATTCTTGACAACGATCCCGCCGCTTTGTTTCCCTTCAGGACAATCTTATATATCTCATTTTCTTCTTGATTTTTTGATGATCGTTACTCCCTAACATTTGAATTCGTTGACCCTTTCAAATACATAGTCTTTTATCCCTGCATTAAACTTAACACATTTGTTCTGATCTGCTTTGTCTGCTCTTATCTCCATATATTTTGTTTTTTCTTTATTTAAATGCTTCTTCAAATCCTAAAAGCCTTCCCTAGTTCTTTTTTGGACATTGTTAAGAGGACTAGAACGTCTGCGTAGGCAATACACTGTACTTTATGATGGTAAATCTAAATCCGTTGTTTGTATTTTATTATCTCTTATTATTGCATCAATACCAGATTAAATAGGTTGATCCAGAGAGGATCGCATTGTCTTAAGCCTCTTCCAACTCTAAACTGATCCGAGTAACAGCTATTTGTTAAGATTTTATTCCATAAGCAATGCAACAACAAATTAGTTTTAATATAAAATCTGTACTTATTACATTTAAAACATTTTGTGCTTTGCGATATACGCATTACATCTTTCAATAAACAAAGTATTTCCCACGAATCCCGTGTGGAATCGATCACCTGAATCGAGTATATCGAGTTCTGTACTCGGAGTCGTTGCTTCACTACTTTTAACCTAAATTTGTATCCACTTCAATTCAGTTAAAATTTTAAGTACGAAGAGGGGTCAAGCAATACCTCACTTTAAGGCCTCTTGAAATACCTCTACAATAATTTATTTTTGTGGGGCGGGTCTGACTAAAGTCGTCAGAAACACTCCAGCCTCGTGGTTTTCTGCATTTTATCTCCCGCTTCTTTCTACCTAAACTTTCCACCACCCATTCCCAAATTCTAGGCTAATTGATCGATATAATCCTCTGGGTTCACTTATGACTTTCCACACACACAAAATGTGATATGCAGTCTCAATTGACCCTTTACACAGTCTGCAGTTTATGTCCTCAGTGTTGGCACTGGAGTTGACCTCAATTTTCTGTAGATGTCCTTACAGTGCGCAATGTCCCATTATGAGACCTACTACTATACGAGGGTGATTCCTCCTCATACCTAGTACTTTGTCAATCGTCTTTATTGATGGTTTCTTGATGAAGGTCTTACCATTAATATGCTTGGATATATTACTCCGGTGTTCTTTATGTTTTTCCTTGCCCCACATCAATATCTGACCTTGTACTGCGTTTTTAGACATTCTCAGAGCAAGTTCTGGGCTACGCATGAATTCGATGATCTTATTTTTGACTTTTTATTGCATGCGATTTGTGAAGTTCAATTACAGCAGTTTGCTGTCCACCATCAAGGATGCATATGTAACCATGTAATGGGTCTGACTACCGTGATGTATGTCCAGTACATCGCACTTGGTTTTAGTCCACACGTTTTGCATTGGCATTCCTGACTAATATAACTTTTGCCTTCGCCTTTTTCTGAAGCTGTGTGTTCAGTGAGCAAGTAAGCTTTGGTTCAAGAATGATACTAACGCATTTTATTTCTTTAACCGCCTTTATTTCTTCACTTAAGTGCTTTAACGGTCCACACCCATCCTTTATATCTATACCTACTCAAGTTGCTCATTTTTGAACTTTTCGAGTAATAGCGCTGCTAAGGTATAATAATAACTAGAAGTTGCTTGCACTGTGATTGTTGTTGTCTGTATTCTAATGCAGAGGCTTAACACTGCGGCCTTGAGGCCTATTGTATCACTCTGCATTAGGTTTGTGTACGTGTGTATCGTGTGAAGTGTATGGCTTGTTACTGCCTCTCCTCGCCGTAGAGGGTAGCATTGTTGATTTATCCTCAACACTGAAGGGTACCGGGAGGGGCACCGACCACCCTTGCTGCAACCGATCGAACGGAGATTCGAACCCCGACATCCTGTACACGTGCCTAGCGCTCTTACGACTGCGCTATCCCGGCATCACTGTAATTGTGCTGGCTTTTGTATTTACGTTTGTGAGAATTATTTTGGTGGTTCAAAATGTAGAAGTTCTTGGTGGGAAATTTTTTAAATACATAAAATTATACCATTTTGCATATCTTTATAGTGCTCTTTTGACGATTTATAAGTTAATGCTTGTAAAACTGATAGGTTTGGTGTAGGAGTAAGAATGAATCAAAAATTGATTTGTAGTAAATATATAATAAATTACTATCGAATTTTAGAAATAGATTACAAATAAGTTTTATTATCTGAATTAGATATAACTGTTCCCTACCTAAATTATTATTATTATTATTAATTAATGATTCACAGTGGTCCAGAACGGGGGAAATATAGACTACTACCGTGAAATTTTGAATAATTTAAAAACCTTTTACAAAATTTATTTGACCGCATGTTATCTTCCATTTGTACTCAAAATAAAATTTGTTTAGACGACTACAGGATGATTTAGCAGCTTGCACTGCAGATAATAAGCGAACTCAAAATGATCTGGACATCGCCAGAAGACAAGTAGAAGATTTGAAACGCCAATTGCAGCATTATGTGTCTGAAGTTAAGCGAACAGAAGATTTGATCTCCCACAAGGTATGTTGAACTTTACTCAAGCGCAATTATTTCTAATTTTATTGCGGTAAACACACTGTTCGGATTACTCCTTCCGCACAAAGTATTAATTAATTCGGGACGACACGTGTTTCGGGAATTGGTGGATTCCCATTATCAAGTCGAATAACCGAATTCGTTATTCGACTTGATAATGGGAATCCACGTATTCCCGAAACACGTGTCGTCCCGAATTAATCAATACTTCGTGCGGGAGGAGTAATCCGAACAGTGTGTTTATTGTGCTGCCCCACCGTCCTTGCTATCTTTATTGCGGTATTTATTAGGAAGTCGAACGTGCCGAAATGCTGGATCAATACAGAAATTTGACTCAGGAAGCTACTGTTTTGGAAAGCAATAACCACTCCTTGGAAACAGAAGCCGCCCAGACCAAAGTTCAATTATCTGTAACTCTCGACCACGTCACTGATTTAGAGAGAAGGATCGAATCTCAAGAAACTATGCTGAGAGGCTATGAGAAACAGGTAAAGATTTTTAAAGCAAATCTAAAAGTAAATGCATGTGTTACCTCCAAATTATTTCTTAATAGATATCGGATTTGACATCTCAAATCGCTCGTATGGAAACACACATTGTCCAGTATACCGCGACCAATGACAAACTAGAAGCGGAACTGTCGTCGATGAAAGAACTCTGCCTTAAACTAGATAAACAAAAGGATTCCTTGCTGAAACAACTTAAGGACAATGAATTCTCCAAAACCCAAGTAAGTGAATACGTTTTAACCTCACTTTTTTATTGTTTTATATTACGTACTAAGCAAATCATTACATATCAATTTATTTTCCGGCACAACAATTTATTTCCATTTTTTTTAAATCGTTGAACACAGATAGATCGTGATATAAATAAATTGCGTCGTGAAAGTGCAGAGATTGAAAATAATTTAGTAAAAGAACGCGATGTAGTCGAAAATTTGGAAAGATTATTGTCCGGTTCTAGACGGGAATCTGTCGAGCAGAGAATGTTAAACCAGGAACTTCAGAAAGAAGTTCAAAAATTCAAGGATAAAGTACAGGGCCTTGAATCTAAACTGTAAGTTAATTTTCTTTCATAATCTCAAAAAAGAATTTAGTGCCAATTTTTTTCTGAATTTGTATTATATTATTACTTAACAATTATATTTTTTTAATCTCGCGATCCACTAAAATACAGCTTTAAAATTACATTAAATATATGTACAATATTACAACATTTGTATGTAAGATATGCATATGTTTTAATTTTTAGCCTAACCGCAACTGAACAACTCGATCTTTTTCAAGAAAAAGCACTCGAATATAGCCAACAGAATAAACAACTTCGCAGAGAAATAGCCAATGAAAGATTTGCTAAAGCCAGGGATTATGAAAGCAAACGCTATCCCTCCCTTTAACAATACCAGCATTTCTTTCGGTGTTAATGCACGTTATATCCCTTATATTAAGCTTTAATGATTCTTTATTGATTACTAGATCTAGTTTACAAGTACTTCAAGACGATAACGGAATGGAAGCGCAAGGTAGCACCGAACGGCAAAAGAGCAAAGGCCGTGTATCTACCGGTACTTTACAGCGAACATCTAAAACCCAACCATCGCACATGATACAAAGAAAGCCATCGAAGATAATCGAGAAAACTTCATCTGTGAGTTTCTCTGCCGAAACAAAAAGAGGCCGTCCAAGAGATGTGTCCGCGCAGAAAAGAAGCACATTATTGGAACAGGTTGATGATCATTCGTTAATGTCTCTACAATTCGATCTCACTGCCAGTAAAATTAACGCCCAAAGTGATTCCTTTGCAAAACGAAAGGACGACGGAATGGTCGAAAACACACCGGGGATTGAGGCTTTCAATAAACGACTTGATTCACGAACCATATCTAGTTATGGACAAGTACCAATATCGAGATCGTCGACAGCTAAGCCTGCGGTAATACAATCTTTGACTCGCGAATTCGTTGAAACAGCAATGAGATCGACGACGAACCAATCCGTTGTATTATCATCAGCTACAGCCGCAAACGTAGCAATGGAAGCGGCGAAAGGTACTAGTAGGAGTTTCGTTCCCAGAGCCGAAGGTACCTTGATTCAAATATCCAGAAATAAAACAGTAGAAAATGTACCGAGTGGTCACCAAGATATCTTAAGTCGCACAGCTAATATTTCATCAAGCACATCGGAAAGTGAAGCGTCAGTTGGACAGCTCAGTATCAAAGACGATTTTAGACTAGACAAGGACTACTCGCATACTATCCATTCGGTTTCTGCAAATAATATTGATAAAAATTTCGACGATTCATGTGGTATTGCGTCCAAATTGGGCATAGTGTCAAGTACGAACAAGCTAGAAACGCCAAGTCAAGATTCCTTTTCTAAAACTAGAAAGCGTGTATCCCTACCGTCTCCCTCAGATAGGATTTATAATACTTCTCACGTCGAAAATTTACCATATGACAGTATCTCTGGTGCAATGATATCTTCGCTAGGTAGCGACCTTCATTCGTATATGGGAACAAAACCGTTAGAAACTGTAAGGGAAAAATCCACATCAAGGTATAAAGTTGAGCAGCGACGCAATCTATTTGAAAGGGCTCCTAAGAAGAGCGGTACAACCCATGACACCAAGTCTTCTCAAAGTGAATCTTGTGAATGTTGGAAGATATGTCCATGTAACTCTAGGGAACCGAGAAGTTCTGGTTATGAATATGTGAATGCAGCATCGCATGCAACTTGCCCCCAAGGACATGCCATTACTTGTGTTGTAGCTAACAACGGAGCAGCTCCAAAGCGATATACAGCAAGTTATAGTTTTAGTTATGACAATCTTCCTAAGGACCAGCATCCACAGACGTAATTTTTAACTTATTTATTTATACTTAATATTTATTTAGACAGTAGAGAATGCGCATGTTTTTAGGTATTTTAACTAATTTTATTATAAGAGTACTGCATCATGGATTTATAATTAAAAATAAAAGATTTTTCAAAAAATCAATGTTACAAATATCAATTGACTAATTTCTGTGAAAAGTTGATGCAATGAAAAGGATTTTCTATCTACCTTACGGCATCTGCTTGTTTATTGCTTCTTAACACCTTAAAAATGTTTAAAGTAATATTATTTGTTGTTGCTATTGTTCAGCGTATAACCAACACCAGCAAAAGCGCAAGGCCGTCCCTGATGTGTGACGTCACCGTCAATAGGTGTCTGTAAATACGTGGACCGCTTCTTTCAACTCGCATTTTAGTCAGAAGTATTACTTTTACTTGTTATTATTTTGAATGGCTTCCTTTTCGAAGAGAGTGCCAGTCGTCAACTGAGCCCTTTCAAAGCGAGAAATTTCAAAGCGAAAACCACCTACATTTTGTTTGTAGATGTTTGTAATACCTTCAGTTTTCGCATTTTATTTTAATATTCATTTGTTCAATCAATGTAGCAATTTTTGATCACTAGTGACT
The DNA here is from genome assembly GCA_031763485.1 of Osmoderma eremita. Lineage (NCBI taxonomy): Eukaryota > Metazoa > Arthropoda > Insecta > Coleoptera > Scarabaeidae > Osmoderma > Osmoderma eremita. The sequence goes on from JARFOC010019627.1 coordinate 7,649, forward strand.
TTAGATATATTTAAGAATAGATTCATTAACCTGTGAATGTTCCTAATTTTATATTGTTAGGAATTTCACTTTCGCCCAACTGATCATTGGTTTATTCACAGTAATTTTTAGTAAAGTGTTTGCTTAAATAATAATATCTAATACACATCCATTTTGTAAGTCAACGTCACTTGGAAACGCAAATGTGTGCACTTTCGAACCGAACGAAGGACACAACAATGACGCAACACGTGTAAACCATTGTAACAGATAATATAGTACCAAAAGTACCACTTTGAATTACTAATAATTGACATTAAATTGAACAAACACCTGCATGCGAATTGGTCTATTCTTATACGTCGCCGGCATATATTCCATCACTTCACCTATCAATGCTGACGTAATAGGCGCCGCTGACGTAATAGGCGGTCGTAATGAATAGCTCACATTTTGAAGGACGTCAATATCTCAACTGTCGATATGTTCTAATTATATCTAAAAAGAAGACAACATTGGCTACATTGAGTGAGTGATGACGCGTTTTAGATAAATGCGCGAGAAATACTAATTTGCGACCGCTTATGTGGTTACTTATGGTATTTGTGCCATGAAAAAAGCTATCATCGGTTTATTTAGTAAAGAAGTTTTTCAAGAAGAATTTCCAGATTTAATATATGATGGAGGTAAAAATAATATGTAAAGTTTGTGCTTTCATGTTAAATAAACCCCTTGCTATTATTCGAAGCACGCGCTACTGGACGAATGCTCGCAGTGCCAACTCTAATAAATGTTTTACTGACAACCTTTTTTTACATAATTTCAATTAACAATTGAACAACAATCAAAATTTGTAAGTTTATAAATTACTAACGGTAACGTTTAAAAGTATTACTAAATTAAGGTAAACAAAAAAAAATTTCGAATTAAGAGAATAAAAATATTACACTATTGAGAAAAAGGTGATGATGTCGCTTCGATTTGTTTGCAAAACTAGCAGTGCCGCCAACAGCGTAAAATTATTAAAAGAACGATAATTTTTTACGCTGTTGGCGACTCTAGGTTTCCAAACAAAAGAAATAACCTATTAATTTTCTGCCAATCTGTTATTTACACGTGTTTGGATTTTTCTTTGTATTGTGTAAGCTTCATTAGTGTTTTTAGCAATTTATCCTTTTTATATATATTTGCTACTGTCCATCCCAGATGATATTTTAGAGTTACATTCTCAAACTACCCGAATGTTGAATATGTTGAAATGAAAAACATACACTTAACCTTTTAAGCTGATTTTTCAATTCTACTTTCTTTTTTAGAATAATACAGATAATTTCAGCCTCTTGTTGGGCTCTACTTGACACATAATTTTTCGATTTCGAACTTGCTGTGTCGCCAAGAGCGTAAAATGAGTAAAATTTGGTATATTAATCATTTTACCGTTGGCGAAACTGGGCAGGTTTCCAAACAAAATTGACGTCGCACTTTTCTTTTCTATTGGCGCCATCTGTTTTAACCGCAGCAATTTGAGAATGTCAATTGGTGAACTACAGTCTACAGGGGGTGCACTAGTATACCTTTAGTGTAAAGCAGACGTTACTCGACCAATACAGGGCTCCGAGTGCAAAACTTTATTTAATAGAGGGCCCTGAGTGTAAAATTCTAGAACTCTGCATAGAGTATTTTAAATTAATATTGCAATTCCTGTGGTTAATAGTTCTTTTGATTTTTACTTGTTGTTTAATCATCATTACTTTTATTATTATTGTGTATTTCGTTTATAAAGATTGGCGTGTCCCGAATTAATTATTATTTTGTTAACGCACGTCGAGCTAAAAATGGTTCATGGCCAGGTACGTAGACCCAATGTGTACTTTTAGAGTAATTATATTCCTAATGGCTATATTTTTGTTGAGTAGCGTAGATTAATGTTAGAGCGAATTGTTTTCCTTCAGAGGCTTTAGTCTAGAAGTTGCTGTGGTAGAAGTCAGTATGTGAATAAAATTATTGTTAAAGGTGGTTGGTGCGTTAATGTGTTTGAAAAATAGGTAGATATAACAATTTTGTGCGGCAGGAGTAATCTGAACAGTTTGTTCATTGTATTCCGCCTGGTAAGCAAAAAGATGAATTCCAATTTCAATGCGTGTTGTTTACGCTCACTTTCTGAACAGAATTATAGTTGGGAATAGAACATGTACTACTTAAAAATCTGCACGGCATAATTCATACACTCTTTGGCACATTTTGGAATGGCATTATGCGAAAAAGGCGTGTATAGGAGAATGGATAAAATTTTGGATGGCATTAGGCAACCTGCCAAGTTTGAAATATATGAAATTTGCCGCGGTAGTCTGTTTAGTTGGGTTCGCAGACCACCAGGGGCATAGGCACACAATCTTAACGTTAAGTGCCCCATCTTCCTATATTGTCTGTTGCTATAGCCAGATGCCTTTGGTAAATTGCACGGTAGAAATAATACGGTATGCTAAGTTTGGATCTCAAATTCGTCAAGGCTGGTCAGATGATGACAGTGCTCCGCACTGACGTCATCAAACTAAAAGCAGCCAATCACAGTCATACTCCTCTGGTACA
>JARFOC010019648.1:0-10212 GCA_031763485.1 Osmoderma eremita
AGTACCTGGAAGTCATATTCTGGGGTAATAATAGGCGGTCGGCTCGTAGCGCTTGCCACGTTACAGTCCTAGTGTACGGAAAAGGCTAATAACCATAGCAGACCACACCCTGCCTTCCCCTAAGTGCCAGGAGGCTTGTTAAAAGGAGACTACTATTATTATTATGTTCTGAGGCTTTTAGATCTTTGGGGTTCATAATGCGTATGTCTAGGTATTTTAAAGACATTGATGTACTTGTGAAGAATATCGTGAACGCTGCCGTCATGTTCGGCGATCTTGCATTGTAAGTCTGTCGGGAAAAAACAAATGAAGACCGCATAACGAGAGGCACCTTGAAGGGGCTCACGGATTAATAATTAATTATTAATATTTCATTGTTATTAAATGTTTGACTTCTAAAGTGTGGACTAGTATTTAAAATTGTTTACATACTTAAATCACTTTATTTCGCGTATGTACACTGCTTTGCAGAAGTAATGTCTCCCCCGTTAACAGCGGAAATATCAAATCGCAAAGTGTGGCAAAGAAAATTTATATATATATATAAATATAGGAAATTTGAAGTGCGATCGAGGAATTTTGGGGGAGCGTAGAGACTGAACCAGAGGGTGTGCACAGTTGAAATTTTCAGGGTGTACTGAGCATATATCGCTAACCATGCCCGCAATGTTTCACGCGATTCTGCTGTCCACAAGTGTCGCAAAGAAAATTAAAATCTAGCGACAATATAGGCAATTTTAAGTGCGATCAAGGAATTTTGGGGGAGCGTAGAGACTGAAGCAGACGGTATGCGCAGTTGAAATTTTCAGCGTGTGCTGAGCATATATCGCTAACCATGCCCGCAATGTTTCACGCGATTCTGCTGTCCACAAGTGTCGCAAAGGAAAACAAAGTCTAGCGACAATATTGGAAATTTGAAGTGCGATCAAGGAATTTTGGGGGAGCGTAGAGACTGAAGCAGACGGTATGCGCAGTTGAAATTTCAACAACATTTTTCGAGACGAGAGTGGGAAAAATGTTGCTTGTGTTTCTTTGAATAGATGGTAGAGGGAGTGAAAGGAGAGGGGAAGGTAGTGCGTGTGTTCTAGCTTAAGCGAAACTAGAAAGACATTCGGTGCCGGACTTGAGAATGGGAATCCACGTATTCCCGAAACACGTATCGGCCCGAATTAATTAATACTTGTGCGGGAGGAGTAATCCGAACAGTGTGTTTATCGTGCTACCCCACAATCCTTGCTATCTTTACTAAGATTACGAATTGTGAAAAGAATGGAACGCGGGTATTTATTGAACCAGCCTCGTATATTGTATTGCAAATTCCGTGTGCATTAAAGGATTATTATAGGGAACGTTACTATCGTTTTCTGGTGGTTTTGTGGTATATTTCTAATAACAATCGTTTTATAAAATCACAGTCACATTTTATTCAGTTGTCTATTTAAAAAACAGCGGACTTTCTTTTTAAATTAATTTTAATATAACGATCGTTGCTATACATACAAGCCATCGTATCTATAAACATTATCTTAAGACATAAGACCTTCTCTCTATCCTATTCCTGTTATCGCTAGAATAAGTCGTATAGGGGCGTTACTATTGGTTCCGTGAGGAAATACGACAAGAAAAACATAAGTCCCAGAATCGGAATGGTTATTATCCTTATGGTTAGCCCCACTGGGATGGGTAGTATCATCGGGAGGTATAACGCGGTGTGAATAAGTATCAGTCTGATGATGCGGTACGGTATGAACAAGATTCTGACCGGTAATGTTATGAGGATGTAGGGTATCCGGATCAGGTATATAACGAAGTTGACAGGCATCATTATAAATCTCAGTACCATGTGGAAGGTTCGCATGGGCATCATGAATAATTGATAGGCGATATGTGTCGGTAGAGAGATCACACCTTCTGGCATATGCAAGAAGTCCACTACCGTCTCTATTGGCCACACTAAGAGTCGTATCGGGAACGTAAACATATTATAGGGCATCCATAATACACTTCCGACCGTATTCATGACGAAATCGATCATATCGTTTAGCGTGTCGACCATACTATAAGCTACCCTCAACGGGAACAGAAGCATGTTCAGTGGAGCGTAGGCCAAGAAACGGATCACCCTTAGTGGGACGAATAAAGCGTCTATGGCTAGGGTTAGCGGAAGAAGTAACGGCCTTATTGGGATATACAGCAACCGTATCGTCCATTGGAGTGGAGCCAGCAATGACCAGGAGGCGTCCAACAGCGGTTTAATCGGAAATATCATCGTGTCTACTATCATGTCGAAAGGCCATGGCAGGCTTGCCCTCTGGTGACCGTCCACTATAAGCAGAATTGAAAGAAATAAATAAGGAAATGAATCATATTTATGATATGAATTGGGGTATTAGAAGTATGAGTGACATAATAATACAGACATTTATATGAACTACAAAAATGTCACTCAAGTTCCCAACTGCCCTATACAGGATGATTTGTTGGCTCTATGACGAAGGTTGACATATGATGGGTAATGTGGTTCTAAAACTAAAATGTTATATGAACAATGATCCAAGTTTCTTTTGTTTCAAAGTTATAGCGTCTTAAGGATCTAAATGTTTTATGACACAAAACATAACGAAAGAATGGATTTCAAAAATTGTGGTATTTGTTCGAAATGTCCACCTTCGACTCGTATCCAAGCCTGACATCGACGAAGGAACGATTGCTTAGCATGGAATACGTATGTCATCTGCAGCTACTTGTATGCTTTCGCGTGTGATTTCCAAAAAAGAAATTGTGAACTTATAAATTGTGCAGGTAATAAATGGTTATTGAAAAAATCGCACCAAGCGTTGTCGAAATCGTCGTGCTCTGGTTGCACGAGAATTTTCCAGTGACCATACGTTGTTATTGTGATAATTGTTTTCGCCATCCTTTCATCGGACGACCATACGTATGAAATAAAGTCACCATTTTGCGTTTATTGCTGATGAACTTACTGAGAAGATGCTAATCGTTGCCGTGCATCTTCGGACTGCAAATCTTACACATTACGCCGATGAAATGGGTGTCGATATAAATCGCTTGCTAGACGTCGTGTGCTAATTGGAGGGTTGTCGCATCAATTACTTTTACTTCATCTTATACGTTTAGTTCGAAAAGTCTTTGTGACCGGATTCCCTGTTTCTCGAAGTTCGTCGAAACTCCGAACTAAAAATAATACGAACCAGACGATACTTGCGCTGGTATTATCTGGCTGCTGCCCTGGCGTTTCCATCGCAAAACCCATATACAAAAATTATACATGCATATTCTTCGGCTGTAAGTGAATACATCTTTAAAACATATATTTTTGATACGTGGAAGCTTTGATAGCATGGGATAAAAATTTTTTTTGTTTTTATCACAGCCAACTAATGATTGCAAATTTTTAAAGGGTAGTAACTTCGTAGCTAAGACAAATGAATCCATGTTTTGTTTCGTGAAACATTATTTATATCTTTTACCTTTATGTAACTATAACTTTGAAACAAAATGAGATGGGACCTATGTTCGTATAACATTTTTTTTTGCTTGAAATCCCATCAACTTTCATCCACCAAAGTTTGTCATGGAGCTAACAAATCATCCTGTATAATCCAAGTAACCCTGTAACTCTAAACAGAAGTGATTATTTCGTTTTAGAGCCGTGTGATTTAGTAAAATTTATATACTCGCATCCGGTGACCAAAAATTCCCGCAATCTTGTAGAAATACCGCCCGCTCCATAAGCGGCACTTACTCGGAGGAGATAGCTTTGCAAATTTTGTCGAAAAGGTCTGCGCGCTCATGGGACGCCCTTTAGTATAGTATAAAGTACTAAAATAATGTGTACTACTATTAAGCTTCTTAGTCTTGACTTGCGCGCTCGCCTGTTTTCTCTGTGTAGCTTTATATATTACTAAAAGGCGTACCATGAACGGACCGTTAAAATGGGGACGTTGAACAAGGACTGTAGGGCAGTATAGTAAATACGTATCGAATCATTCCTCACTTCACAATAAATAAATTGATAAATAGATTGCAGGGTAATACCGGTATTACCCTGTAAAAGGATTTGAATAAACGAACTCAGCTTTATAATCCTGTTTACGTGATTACTAATCATTGGTATAAACGAAAGCAGCTAAACTGTCATTTATAGACGTGGTATTTTTAAATTCATCCGCGATTTTAACCGATTGCCGGCAATCGCCTGTTTTATGACCGGATTTATAGTCATTACTATTACGGCATTAGAAAATAAATTGCCGATTAAGTTTAATGGTGACGAAAGTGGCCCGTGTGTCGAAATTTTTACATTGTACGCAATAAACTCAAGTGAATTGTTTGATTAAACTTCCAGAACGTATTGCCACATTATACACGTACTAATTATTACTTTATACCAATTTCACTGCGTAAAACAAGAGTTGTGTGCACTTCCTTTCGAGGTTAGCGTCAACGCGGCACATTTCAGAAATTTAATCGATCTGGCATTTCAGTCACTCTGTATGACGTGTAAAAATATCGAAGTGCCGACAATAACAAGTAAATATTGCAGGCGTCTTTTGATACGATCCAAAATACGACTCTATAACCCGATGCACTAACGTAATATATCAAAGTTGACACTTCACCACTTTTACTCGGCCGACTGAATTTCTATGTAAATAGGCTTACTGTACTGGATAGTTAGGGGTGAGCATGATGCCAATTCTAGACACTGAAACAGAAAAAATCACATAATCATAATTTTTGTTTCTTATTCTAAATGAGGTAAAAATAAGGGAATCAATGAATCTGCCGTTTAGAACGACACGAATGCGCAAGCGCATTCGACTGAAAGCATCCATGGCTATTTAGATAATAACATTCGGACGTTCAAACCCAATTTTTGGGGACATCTGTATATATATATACACATTAAAAAACATATGTTTTTCGTAATTTTTCACATAAAACAATAACCCATTGTATTCACAATCCAACAATTATGCGATGTCACAATAGTATTCGCAATCGGTACATTAAAGCGGATATTTTGTTACAAGGACGGTGTTATAAGCTTCTGCAAGTCTATGTACAAAACAGCAAACACATATTTCGGGCATAAACTAACAAAATCCGTGACTACAACGCCATCTACGTGAACAATCTCACAAATAGTGCTCAATGTATTTACCTGTACAATTACGTGCTTCCCGGTATTCTAGTCCGGGTTTTGGATATTGCCATTGCGAAAACAACCCCCCCACTTCAATTTCTCAAGTGCTCCGTCTAACGTTACTTACCAGGATCGCCGCGAGTACTCCTAACGATAGTAAATGTAACTTCATTATTACGATCCGTAGTGCTGTTGATTTCTGGATCTGCGTTTGTTTTTTCCAGTTAAATCGGCGGGCATTGTTACGTGAAGTACTTAGGCGTTTCAATGCGCCTGTTAAATTTGATCTGGCCATTGTTTAACGCATCTCGCTCATTTATCGGGGAGAGGAACAATGATGACCGCCTCTGCTCGCATTTCTTGTCTATTATTATTGTCGCTGGTTGATTACGTTCCACGAAATAAATAAATGGCTTTCCCATTTATTCCAACGGACATTGTAGAGCGTAGAAGTCATGGTGGCCAAAATAACAACAAAAAAGAGGTTTTTTTTTTGTTTTTAAACAATTTAACGTTGATAATTTGCAATGGTACGACTTGTTACGAAAGGATTTCTTCTATATACGCAAAAAAACAACACAAATCTACAGATACAGCAATAGTTAGTGTGTTTCATGTGGTGATAAATACATGTTTTTTTTTGCAAATGTAATAGAGGTGAGGAAATATTGAAATTTCAAGCTCCTTTGTTAGAACAGGTCAGGACAAGAAACAGAAATTAAACAAGCACATAGCTAGGGCCATCTTTCTAACTAATTCAGGTCAATTCCACATAAAGAAGTTCGAAAAGCAATTGAAATACCAAGGCCAGGATATGTTGTTCCACCTTCTAAGTTTCAGGTATCATTGGTTCTTTTAAAAGAAATATTTGAAGAGGCGAAATCAAAATATTGTAAACATCTACCAGGCAAAAGTGAATTTGTATGTCTCTTGATGGATGGTCAAATGTTGAACCAATAATTTGGATAGTTTTTGACAGCGGAAGATGGAAATAGTTTCCTGTTAGAAATTATAGATACATCAGGGCATCCACATATATTTGATTATCTCACAGATATGGTCGTTGATGTAATAATTAAGTGTAACACTCCAAGATGAATTAGCTTTATCAAGGACAACGCGGCTAATATGAATAGCACGAGAAAGAAACTTACAGAACGCCTGCATCTGAAATGTACCATTATAACTTATGGATGATCTGCCCATATACTGAATTTGCTTTTTCGAGATTTAGAAGTTAACAAGTAAAAGAACATATAGTTCAAGTTGTAAAATATTTTCGCAATACCCATTTGCTTAATGCTTGGTGCAAGGAGAAGGGAGGCAAGAAACGAATACTACCTCAAGATGTCGATCGAATACACTTTCTGACTGTTTTGAAAAATTTCGATCTATGTGTCAGTAAATGGTATAGGATAATAGGAGGATGCTGTGGCTTAAAATAAATTTAAAATAAAAGATACCCTTACCACCGTGTCGAGTAAAGAAATCTGAATACGTATTTCTGTTATCCTCAGCAGAAAACCACAAAGGAAAATAATGTCAGACGTAGCACCCTGGGAGCAATGCATCTCACAGAACACCACTAATAACATGTTGAATTTTTGAAAGTTCTGAAGATCACATAAAAAAACCAGAAATTTACGAGAAAATACGAACAAGCTACAACGCCTTTTCAGTTCTTGGATTATTTGCTTGATCCTATTAGAAGTAAAAATGAATATAAGACAAAAATTCAGCTTTAGAAATAATTTCCGAATATTATACTATACTAAAAGGCTAGACATAGACGCCCGTCAAAATGTGCGGTTCAATCGGGTTGGTGGTAATCCGGTTTGTGGGTTATGTAATTTTTCTTCTAATTTGCTTATTTCATGATCTGTGTTACATACAGGGTGACGCAATAGTGTGGCATTATTCTGCTAAATCACGTCCATTCGACAAAGCATTGTTTTCGCAAGAATTATTAGAAAATGTAAATGCCGTATATTGGTGGAGATCTGAGACGAATGGTGTCAAGTATCGGATAACATCGTTCTAATTGTGTGTGCAAATTCTTTTTTTGCGGATGTCGAAAGAACTTATATGGCCTTGTCCATTAAGAATTAAGAAATAGATTGGGCAATGAAAAAGCATTTAAATTTGTGTTTCTTTTTAAAAACAATAACGATCGTTTATTTAAAAATCGTTCGAACGATTCTAGCTTAGTGAACGATCATTCGAATGATTTTCGTGTCCGAACGATCTCTCATATTCACAGAGAACCCATATCTCAAACTAGTGTCAGCAAGAAATAAAAAAATACGAACCGAAATATGAATCACGAAATATTTCGAACGATCATTTATTTATAATTGCGAAATACCGTTTGGACGGCAAAATCATTCGAATGATCGTTCACCAAACTAGAATCGTTCGGATTACTCCTCCCGCACAACGTATTAATAAATTCGGGACGACACGTGTTTTGGGAATACGTGGATTCCCGTTATCGAGTCGAATAACCGAATGAGCGCGAAAATAACTTAAGCTAGAAACGTGCACTCCTTTTTCTTCTCCCTTCAACTCCTCTCCCTATCCCTAACGTATTTATAACTTTCTCCCACACCCCGGACGCAAAAATTATTTGTAGGACCACCCGAGTGTTCTCAAGTGTACGCTTTTATTACTCCAATAAATCCATTAGTACGGGAAAAAAGGGCGCTTCTTCCCCTGATTAAGAAGGTTTTTATTCTTTTTAATATAAATGGATTCATAAGCATCTAGCTAGCGCGTCGATATTACCGATTTCATTGGTTTTAAATTATCTATATTTATATTATGTCCGGTTTTTACCATATGTTTCGCAACGCCAGACATATCTACTCTCCCATGTCGGTAGTGCGAAATATGTTCCTTATACCTGGTTTCGATAGACCTCTTTGTCTGTCCAATGTAGACTTTTTCACAATCTCCACATGCGGTTTTATAAATTCCCGCCTTTTGCTTCATTTCCGGTTTGTCTTTACGTTACGAAGCGTGTTGGACGATTTATAACCGATTTTCATATTTTCGTCTTTTACGACTCGGCCGCAAACAAAATTAAACTCGCGATTTGATTCGATTAAATTAACAACGGAAAAGGAAATGAACAATCGTCTCCCTTCCTTACATAGTTTAGTAACTAAGAATAACGGTAAATTATAGATAGACATACACAGAAAACAAACCAACACAGATGGATTCATATGTTAATAAATAAATGAATAATTAATCTTTTTTTTATTTTTCTTCGTAAAACAATTAATTGTACGAATACATAGCAGCATCATCTTCAAAAGAATACATCAGTTGCTTTCAAAGTCGTACGAACACAAATCCCATACAATAAATAAATCGTTGTTACAGATATCCTACTACCTGAACTGGTAGTGTCCCTAATAATTCTCCAGCAGGAAATAGAACAATTTCTAGCCACCATGGACTGGTTACAAGTCTTCGATCCGTTATTAGAAGCTCTGGATAAATTCTGCAAACTCTGTCCGGATATCGAGCGCTTGGACGCGGATGATATAGCTTGGCCGGGCGTTTTAACCTGCAGATCGAGTTACGCCTCGCATAAAAATTACGAAGATCTGCCACTGATACGAAAGGCGGATTTGGAGAATCACAATCTGGACGGTGGACTGTGGGTAGTCATTAACAGCAAGGTTTACGACATCCAGGATTTCAGGTTTGAACGCTTTGGCCCCGGTGTATCGTTTTGTTTTGTGCGAACAAATTGGTTGTAGGTGCGAGAATACGAGCATGATGGAGCTGCTGCAGAGGTACGCCGGGAAGGACGCTAGTCACGTATTCAATAATACTCCCCACAGTTTATCGTCTTTGCAAATGATGGAGAATTATGTCGTCGGGAACTATTGCCAACCCGAACCGGAGCTACCCCAGGCGCCGTTGGATTGTTTAGGTGTCTGTTCGATGCTTATCGATACTGAGAGACATCTAGGTTATCTTTTGGGATTGCACGCGCATTATATGTGCCGAAGTCAGCCGCTACAACCGCCCGAGGTTGCGTGTAAGAATTATATGAGTGCGGCTTTTCTTTTAGGAGGTTTACAGGTGAGTTTAGTTGTTTATAGTTAAAATGCATTCATAACGAACGATATTTTTGATGTATGTAGGTGGTACAACCACCCAATCCGTTCGAAGAAGAGAAAGGCGAGCCAAGAAGTACAAACTCAACAGCCGGGAACACACCAACGGAACCCAGGATTAATATCTGCCAGAAATCGATGAAAACTGCACAAACACCCACCAATCGTATTAATTCATTCGTCACTGCTCTGGCCGAAAGCCGATTGTCGGTGAGTTTATTTGTATCTATTCTTTCGCCGTTTCGCCGGGGCACGATTAGTTCCATTGCACGTCATCAAAAAATCGTGACGTCAAGTATTGCACCGTTGTCAAATACACTGACAACTCGCGTTCAAACCTAACCCAACATATTAATGTTACGGTATATCAGATTATCACTGCAGAATTTAGTAAGAAGCATCTGACAATATATAAAAATGTTCCATCAGACTACAAAAACTAAATATATACACGAAAGAAAGTAAGGTTTCATTTGTAATATTTTTAATTATTTACAAAATAAAAAAAACAGATAATGGGTCACAATTTTTTTATTAAAATATTTGCTTCGCAAGTGCTTTCACACACAAACAACATGGGGCAATATAAATATAAAAAATAGTAAAATCCTTGAAAATGTAATTAAATAAAAGACTAAGACAACCACGCTAAAATAAGATTAATGGATTATTTAGTTATAAATTCATTAATTAGCAAATTTTCTTAAATATCACTGTCATTTAATTGAATAATTAAGGGAGAAATTTCGTCATGATCTAAGCCAACTTCTCTTTCCCACCATCCGGTGATTTCAGCTTCTGTATGGTGAATGCTGTTCGACCAAGTTGTTTCCGTAATTGTTGCTAATGCTTCGTCCCACATCTTAATGCAATTGTTAATACCATAGCCATCTCTTCCTATGTGACGAT
>JARFOC010019669.1:0-10211 GCA_031763485.1 Osmoderma eremita
CACACTCGTACACTGTAAAAACTTCTAAAAACTTGCTTGTCGGTTGGAAACTTTTATGTGGCCACGAGTGTACATATTGCATTTATGCTTATTTCTCTGATAAACGTGAGACATAACACTTATAGAAAAAATTGATATAGCGACAAAAAAGTTGGTAGGGGAATGCAGAAATCAAAATTCAGTAATTTGTATAAGATTGCATCACATCGCACGGAATAACAAAATATACATTATGTGATGGAAAGGTCAAGAAATTTTAGAAATGATACATCGGCTCATAACAAAGTGTAAAGGATTCCCGTAATAAACAGGTTATACTAGAAATTTTACAATATGAGATTTGGTCATTAGTGTTATATTGTGTAATTTTTTTATAGCATACAAAACTATTCAATTCTATCAAAATCTACTTTATATAGTATTATTATATCTATTGATTTAACCAGAAAATATACGTGGAATTTAGTTGATAGAATAGCTCCAAACAAATACATAGGTCAGGTTTGATTAACATTTAAATATTAATATTAGGGATTTAAATAATATATATAGTAATATAATATATAGGTTTATTCATTGTAATAAGAACATTACAAGAAACGTAAAAAAAAGATATATATAACAAATACAAAATTAAACAGTTGCTACAAACAACAAATTATATATAATGACATATATTCGAATTTAAAAATTCCTCAAGAGAATAGTACGTATGATTAAGTAAACATTTTGTTGCCTTAACTAACATCTTATTTGTGTCAGGTGTATGAAGATGACTAAATTTATTATAAATTTTTGGATAAATTGAAGTATTTTCAAGATTTTGTAGCATATTTATTTATTCGATCCAATATTGTAAAGATATGTTAAGATATAGTTAAAAAGAATTAAGTTGGTAAGATATAAAAAAAATATTGAATATAACGAAACGTAAGACATAAAATAATTAGTGACGTTTGAGATGTATAAGAAGGTGGACGCTGGGAATAAGATTTTCAGTTTTGGAGAGATAAGATGAATATATAGTCTTTTATTGACTAATATCACAAAAGAGTACGTATAACACAAATTTTGTATGGATTACCCCAACATACTAATTACATCTTTATCCTTTACATAATTGGCTAACATTGGAAGCGCTCTTAAAATTATTTTGAGTAAGTGTTGCATATTACTCTATAAGAAATATTAACCGTCATTGTGTTCTTTAATCATGTTTATTACATTATTTACTAATTATAAAAAAAATCTTATTATTTCATAACACTGTTGGGTACACATGCAATCGCATTTATATTTGTATGTTCAATAAAGATGTTATGATTCTGAAGGCACAAAACACTCTCATTAGTAAAATTTTGGGAATTCCTAATGGAAAAAACAACATAATTAACATATCTTCAGATGGAACACATCAGTATAAACTATCGAATAAGCGCAACACAATATATAAAAATGTTTAGAAATTACGAACTATTACTAAAGAAATTACATTGTTGCACTTTTTAATTGAACTACTCTTACGGATAGAAAGGTAAAAATTCCATTTTCGTAAATAATGCACGTAAGTCGATCAGTTGGAAAATGTAATTACCCAAGGGACAAATCCTTAACGTTTTATGAATGAACGGGACAGCAATTGTTATTTAATTTCATTAACGACGTATTGTTTCGAAGCCTTTGGAATGGCCCCCACCAGTAAGTCTTACAAGTTAGTTGGTGGGATATGTTTAATATCTATATATACACACACAAAACTTGTTCTGGCATTCGGGTTGTAGCACGGTAACACAAGCACGACCGCAATTATAAAACACAAACAGTATATTATAGTGCCGTGTATCGTTTCCTGTGGACAACAGCAATTGATTATTCGAAATAGAAAGATCACCGTATTCGCTCAATCATGGACGTTGAAGAGTTTCGTAACAGAGGAAAAGAAATGGTGGATTATATTTGTGAATACATGAACACATTGGATAAGAAGAGAGTCACCGCTAACGTAGAACCTTGCTACCTAAGGGATCTACTTCCAGGCGAAGCTCCGCAAGAACCAGAGGATTGGGACACAATCATGAGAGATGTTGACACAAAGATAATGCCCGGTGTTACGCATTGGCAGCATCCCCGTTTCCACGCTTACTTCCCTTCAGGGAACTCATTCCCATCGATTCTGGGTGACATGCTTTCGGATGCTATTGGATGTATTGGATTTTCATGGGTAAGTCAATTTTTGTTTGTCTTCCGCTATTAAAATTTGATTATTGTGTCGCAAGCGCCTGATATTAACGTGACAAGTTTTGCATGAACCTTTTAGTATAACAACCCTTGTTTTCGCGTACATCTATTTTCCAATTTAGTTCTTTATTATTTCTTTTGGCGTACTAGAGTAAAGCTGTAAAGATATATTTGTTTTACGAGTTACGAATCGCGTCGTTAAATGTGTTCTTATTTTTTTTTTAGAGAGATTCTATAAACACCGTTATATACACAAGACATATTAATTTTTTATTTCTGAAAACAATGTTTTTTTGCATAGTTCTATGTTAATAGACTAATTTTTATTCGTCACAAATTACGATAATATATGTTGTTGAAAACACATCAACAATTATGGTATATTTATAGACATGCCAATATATTCATAGCTTAACAAATGATTCCACATTACATAATTCGTGAAGTTCTTCTGATTGCTGTATTTTCCTGTTGCAAAAATCATGTCACTAGCAAACACGTGTAGTATTTATTTCACACATGTATGTATGTACACCGCCTTGCTAAAGTAATGTCCCTCCCATCAACAGCGAAAATATCAAACCTACTTTCTCAACAGCACGATACCAAACTCGGGCGTTTTCGGTTAGAAATACAGTTCTCCTTGCTCGAAGTAGTCCGCAGTATTCTCGTGGTCGACGATGAACGAGAAATATACAAAAAGCAAGTGTGTGTGTGTAATATTATAGCATGCGTCAAATAAAAAACATGCCACAAAAAACTTTAAGAGAAAAACTTTCACTGGAGAAATTATATGGAAAAAGTCACTATAAACTAACTATAAATACAAGATACAGTAAATAATAATTCTTTTTTTCCAATTATCTTCAGCTTCGAGAATTATTGGTTTACTAAATAATTGTAACGAATGTTGTAACAAAGAAATGTAAGAAAATGAAGGAAATGTATGAAAGGCATTTTTTTTTAATCTACATAAATTTAGATTGTCTATCTTTTCAATAATATTTTATAATTATACCTGACGGGTTATTTACAACAATAGTAAATATCGCAATAAAATGCTTATGTATGGCATTCTATCGCATTTATTGTTTTTCTTCGTGGTGGTAACGGCTGTAGACCTATCGATGTTATAAATAAAACTGCCTATATTTTAAACACACTGTTCGGATTACTCCTCCCGCACGAAGTATTAATTAATTTGGGCCGACACGTGTTTCGGGTTATTCGACTTGATAATGGGAATCCACGTATTCCCGAAACACGTGTCGTCCGAATTAATTAATACTTTGTGCGGGACGAGTAATCCGAACAGTGTGTTTATTGCGCCGCCCCACAGTCCTTGCAATCCCTTACTGCCTACATTTTGTTTTTTTCTTCTTTTATTACAATAAATATTTACAAAATATTTAATTTATTTCTGAAAAAATCATAATAAAGGTAGGGATGCTACTTTGCTATTTCCTTTGTGGAAATAGCGCTGCTTATATAAAAGAATTAAAATAAAATACATATTAAAAATTGTAAAAAACAATTATATTCTAATTTTAGTTTATATAAAGTATATATAAACTAACTAAAACGTAAAAATGTAGTTTCTTTTAACGCATTTTATCACCCAACGCGGTTAGTACCACTAAGAAAAAGCACAAAATATCCATTGAAGAACGTCCAAGAAAAAAGTCATATTAAGTGGTTTCATATACCTAAATACGTTTCTCAATAATGTCTGTAAAGTAAACAATTGCATTTCAACGACCTTTTTTTTTTATTTCTAACCGAAGACGCCCGAGTTAGGTGCCATTCTCTTGGGCGAGTAGGTTTTATGTTGTCGCTGTTTATTAGGGGAGACAACCTTTAGCAAGGCAGTGTACCTTTGTTCCTAAATAGACCGGTAATAATACACGTGAATAGGCGCAACACTAATGTTCTACCGTAGCGTGAAGAAATAATCTTAATTGATTTAGTATAGTTACAGTATTTTTCTTAATGTTTCGCGAGATTAATGGTTCCCAATGTTTTATTTATGTAATTTTCCTATTTGGAAAGTGCAATTTAGCTTTTCATTTTTCTATGTGAACTATGGGAAATCAAACTCTTAAATGTATAGGTGATCATTTAAAAAATCAAATTATCACAAACTATACAACAGTAGCTGTATGTAATTAGTTACTTATTGTAGGATATATGTAAACGTTAACCGTTGTAACTGTTTAGAATTTCCCTTTTGTAAAAGACAATTTAATTAGTTATTTACTGTAGCTCCGTTTGTTTTTTTTTCTATTGTGACTTATTTTATACTTTGGTTTCTAAATAAAAAAAAAATATTTTAACTTATGCCCTTGCCATAGCCTATTACCAACCACCACAAAATTCCCAAATTTTTTAATTAGTATTTATGCAAAGAAAAGGTCCTGAACAAGATAGATTAGGAAGAATAACATAAAGAATTTGTGCCATAAGACACTCACCCGACAGGACCCTCTTTGCATGGACTCCAAACCTTTCTTTAATCTATTATTATCTGACCTGTAATACATATATTTATTACAAAATTCATTAACAATTGGTGCCCCGATCCATATCATAAAGCATTGCCAATATTTTTTATTACTACCGGCTTGTTGTTCTATCAATTTGCACTTAAATACAAATTATGGGAAACTTGTTTATAATGATGAACTATTAAATTACTTCCTTTTGCTAATGTAAGTATAAACACCGATGGTGATCATTTCGGTAGATTTGTAAGGCGTCCCACGTTTCAGTGTCACATTTTAAACAATGTACCTTTCACCAGGAAATCTCATATTAATTTTACTACTTACGTATATACCTTCAGAGACTAACTCCGACACTTGTTCGTTTCCAAACTCTCTAACTTATGTCATTTTGTAGTAAATATTTTACGCCTGCAATAGGTTCAATCATCCTCACTCTCCATTAGTAAAATATTTATAACTAATGTACTATCTTTACTGTAAAATACATTGGGATTATACGTACACTGATCTTACTAGTTTTTTTCCGTAATAGTTCTCGTTACAAAATGCGTAGTGTAATAATTTTTCAATATGTTTACATCTTGCAAGACCCTATTACATGTTTCGTTAAAATTTATGTTAATTAACATGGAAATATGTATGCCTCAAGTTTATAATTATTCATTTATATACTCACGGTATATATTTTCTAAATGTTGGCATATTTCCTAGTTATATTATGATTATCCACGGCTTAACGTAATTTTTCAACCACGGTAATCGGTATCTACTTTAGTGAGTGTACTTATCTTTTAATATCAGTCTATTTTCTGATTGTGAGTCTGTCAGCTTCAGTTCCTACTTCAAGAATTTTCCCAAGATTCCCTAGAAAATACAAAACTTAATATTTTAATCATTGTGTATGCATTCTATTTGGTATACTGGCTTCGATACCTCTTTATTTCACATGTGGTTATATCCCCAACATAAACCGTTCCATGATTATGTAAGATTTTGCTCATCCCATGATTACATTCGACATGTATGTTAGTAACAAATTGAACTGATTTTAACAGTGTCTGGTTTTACTCTCAGTTGTGAAAACAAATCCAGAGATGTGTTTACGACTTGGTGTAAAAACAAACACCATCATAAAAGAAGCGGTTAATGAAACCAATACGAAAAAGTAATTTCTTTTCAAATTCCACGTTAATAGGGAAATATATTTATTCCTGATAGTAACACTTGGTATGTTATTATTATACGAAACAATACTAGATTCTAAATGATCCATATCTTAGGCAATTTTTTAAGTTGTGTACTATTAACATAATCAGTAAAGATTGCAAGAACTGTGGGGCAGCACAATAAACACACTGTTCTTATTAAGACGTGTCCCGAATTAATTAATATTTTGTGCGGGAGAAGTAATCCGAACAGTGTGTTTACTATTAACATAAGTTACTTATGTATTAGTCTATTTATTTATGTAAAATATATAAAACTTAAAATTTCACAAATTTCTACACCAAGTAGTTTGAAGTACCCACGTATATCTTGATTATTTTGATTGCATTGCCAAGCGAAATCTATTACTTTTTCAACGGAAGCACCAAAATTACTTTAATAATAAACTTAAACATATTCGAATTATACTTTTCTAAACTAGAATTTCTTTCTTTATAGGCAGCAAGTCCAGCATGCACGGAATTAGAAACGATCGTGATGGATTGGTTCGGAAAAGCAATCGGACTACCATCCGATTTCATTACTTCCACTAAAGGCAGCAGAGGTGGCGGTGTTATTCAATCATCAGCAAGCGAATGTGTCCTTGTCAGTATGTTGGCCGCCAGGAATCAAGCCATAAAATGCTTGAAAAGAAACAATCCACACAAAGACGATATATTCTTCTTGCCACGTCTGGTAGCCTATTGTTCCAAAGAAGCTCATTCGTGCGTAGAGAAAGCAGCTATGATTTTATTGGTTAAACTACGTATCCTGGAACCAGACGAAAACGGTAGCCTAAGAGGGGAAACGCTTAGAAAAGCTATGAGGGAAGACGAGGCTATAGGTTTGGTTCCCTTCTTCGTATCCACCACTCTGGGATCAACTGCGTCTTGCTCGTTCGATAACTTGCCGGAAATTGGACCAGTGTGTAGGAATCAACTCAGTACCTGGTTGCATGTCGATAGTGCTTATGCCGGAAATGCTTTTATATGTCCCGAATTGCAACCATTAATGGCTGGAATCGAATATGCCGATTCGTTCAACACAAATCCGAATAAATGGTTGTTGGTAAATTTCGATTGTTCCTGCTTATGGGTGCGAGATAGGATAAGACTTACCAGCGCCCTAGTTGTGGATCCACTATATTTGCAGCATGCTAATTCAGATGAATCTATTGATTATAGGCATTGGGGTATCCCTTTGAGTAGACGATTTAGGTCTTTGAAGATGTGGTTTGTTATAAGGAAATACGGATTATCAGGTCTTCAAAAATATATTCGCAATCACATTCGTCTAGCTAGATATTTCGAATGTTTAGTGAAAAAGGACAACCGATTCGAAGTAGTGAACGATGTGAAACTTGGTCTAGTTTGTTTCCGACTCTATGGGCCTGATGCTGTTAACAGGACGTTATTAGCCACAATTAATGCTTCCGGTAAATTGCACATGATACCATCGATGGTCAAGGGAAAATACAGCGTTAGATTCTGTGTTGTTTCTGAGCACGCTTCTGATACCGATATTGAGTACGCGTGGTCAGTGGTTTCAGCACACGCTGATGATCTAATGGCGTCTTTAGAAAAACCCTCTACGCCAGAAGCAATCGTTAGACCACCGCTAACTCGACAGAAGTCGAGACAATTTTCCTTCACAAGAAGCGTATCAAGGGAGCTCTACAAAAGGTCTAGGAGCAAAAGCAATTTGCACGACGGTGCTACACCTATCCTCATACCAGATGACGAAACTGATAGCCCAAATAATGAATGCAACTCCGATGTAGAATTACCTTTGACGAATGGATACGCTGATGACGATGAGGTATTCGTAAAAGAATTCAAAGCCTTCAGCATAACAGATAACAAAGTAACTGCTAAAGAACTGTAGAGAAAAGTTGCTGGTTAATTTAATTAATTTCGATAGTTCCTCAAATTTGCAATGTATAAACGTATATTTCAAAATCTATTTATCACAGAAAGTAACTCAAGTACTCATGACCAATTTTGTATATACCTCAGTATTATTAGCTGTAAGTCTGTAGTTTATAAGACATAATTTATTTTGTCATCATTACGTGTTATAAGATCTAAGATCATAGAATATACCACTAAATTTAATACGTATTTGGAAACTTATTTTTGTATACGTATTGTTATGTACTTAATATGACAGTTTCTATATATTCTGTATATTCTATACATTACTTGCCTTCACTGTACACACTATTTCCACTCAATGTATTTATTTATTGGTTTTTAATATATAACTTTTTAAAAATATCTGGAATTCCTAATGCAATCCTTACCATCTTATTTGAACATACAATAAATACAATTGGAATGAACAATCAATACCTTGTCGTTAATTATCTACGAACAATAGTTTCAAATCTAACTGTGGGGAACGAACCAAAAGTTCTATAATTAACACCAGTTTCAGTCGATTTCGTAATATGTTTCTAAATCGCATGTGTTGACATAAACACAGCCTCAGTATAATGGTATAAACAATTTATTCTAAAAGCTAGAACTTATGTAAGTTGTGTGTAAACCAAACACCGATATAGAACAGTTAAACCTTGACAAAGAATAATTTATTATTTAACATAGAAGCTACATGAATTTATAGATTCGTAAATCAGCTCTAGTCTGATATAGGGCATACTTGACTTTTATTTTTTTCTTATTTAGCTTTAAATATTTACAATTTCTGGTATTACATACAGATCTTCAAGTAAAACTTTTAAGTTAGAAGGGCCAGAAATTTTATTAAAATGTGTTGACGTTAGTATTCACTATTTATACAAAATTAGAAGCATTCATTGTTTGCAGCGACATTGAAAAAAGTACCAACATTACAATGCTTTTCGACAAATTATCAAGAATTTCTACGATCGCACGAAGTATTCAAGGTAAATCCCATAAAAAAAACATGTTGGATCCAAATTATTAAAACTAGTATCGTACCGATATAATCTTCTAATTTTTTACGTGCATGTAGTAATTAGTGCAATGCTACTGGCGCATCTCTGTTGACAGTAGTATTTGGAAGAACAATATCAACCTTGGAATTTGCAGGACATCTAGGGCAAAATTTGTCTACTATGGCATTTCCGATTTCCCTTGGAATAGTGATTCATGTTTCACTTATATTTCAATAGCTTCCTCTGCACTATTATTAGATTATTCAATGCAATACACATGCATATTATATGTCAAAAATTATAAGCAAACATTTGTCGCTCTAGTTAGTACCAATAGTGTATAGGGTTTCTATACTGTTAATTGTATTGATGAGGAGTTGATGAGGCAAAGCATGTATCGGTTGGAAACGAAATTCTACAGACAGACAATGAGTCACATACGAGTTGTGTAAATGAGACTGATATTTTTAAATATTTTTATTTGAATATAATTACAATTGAACATTGTTCCCTCGATATAAGTCCCTTGTGAAGCCGCACAGCATTGGAGACGGTTCTTTCATTCCTCATAACAGTGCAAGAACTCGGATATTGGAAACGCCTTCAGCTGGTCGGTTACAGTTGTTTGAATGTTTTCGAGTGTCCCAAAATGATGTCCTTTCAGATGAATTTTCAATCTTGGGAAGAGGAAAAAGTCACAGGGACTCAAGTCAGGTGAATAGGGAGGCTGAGGAGCCACAGAAATATTTTTACTGGCCAAAAAACCGTTTATGGAAATTGCTGTGTGATAAGGCGCATTGCCATGGTGCAGGATTCAATCGTTCTTGATATTTATTCTCACACGCATGACCCATTTTCGGAGTCTTTCGAGAACCTCTCGGTGAAAATGTTGATTAACTGTCTGACCTTGAGGCACCAATTCTTTGTGAACCATTCCCTGGCTATCAAAGAAACGAATCAGCACGCTCTTGATATTTGATTTGCTCATTCTTGCATTCTTAGGGTTAGGAGAGCCTGAAGTGTGCCATTCCATGCTCAGGCGTTTTGTTTCCGGATTATACCTGAACACCCAACTCTCATCACCAGGAATGACACGTTCCAAAAATGTTGATTATTTTCAATCGATTCCAAAAAGTCAAGACACCTTTCTCTCCTCGTGTCCTTTTGTTCCTGCGAAAGGTTTTTTGGAACTATTTTCGAGCAGATCTTTCTCATTCCCAATTCATTGGTCAAAATTTGAAGAATGAGACAAATTCAATTGTTCCTCGATCATTTTGACCGTCAACCGACGATCTGAACGCACAAGATCGCGGATTTTGTCGACATTGCCATCGGTTCTTGCA
>JARFOC010019680.1:0-10209 GCA_031763485.1 Osmoderma eremita
CTGAGCACCGCCATGCGATCAGTGTCTGAACTAACGTCGAGATTCCGAGAATTTTATATGATGATAAATAGGCATGGAATAGACCTTTTTCAATTTATCTGTATTGCGCGCTTAGCGTGTGGGGATCAGATAAAACAATTGTCAGTCCTGTCTAGCAAACTGTGTAAGAAACACAGAGATAAAATCCTCAAATGGAATACAAAACAGTGAAGGTAAAAATGTTGCCACTGTAGAGGAAGACTTATACCCCACACTGGCGAGTCTACCATCCTTTTCTATCTTTTAGTAAATTCAATAAGGTATCCTTGTTTTATTTTCCTGAGGTAGGAAATATGGAATTTGAATTCATTTACTATAGTTATAATTGTTTTTCTTTGATTGCTAGTTTTAATATCTGGAATAATTTTTATTTATTTTATATTACAGCATGGATACTCCAGCAAAATCAACAAAAAATTATAAAGTTTCCTTATTTCCATATAAAACATGCACATTAGTGTAATCCCCTACAAAGCCCTAGAATCTGTTTCTAAAGCAAATGTACTTAGATTATTTTATAAGAATTTTTTTTTCTTTATTTTCTTATAGTTAGAACAGTCTCATATTTTTTCACATATAAAAATAAATTTTATTCATGTAACGGACGATAGCAGCCAACGTTCTGCATACTCCAAAACCAAAAAAAAATTGTGATTTGCTAGAATTAGCTACTGTATTGTGTATTCACATCCTTTATTAAGGTGTGATCAGCAAAGGTTGCAAGGACTGTGGGGCAGCACAATAAACACAATGTTCGGATTACTCCTCCCGCACAAAGTATTAATTATTCGACTTGATAGTAGGAATCCACGTACTCCCGAAACACGTGTCGTCCCGGATTAATTAATACTTTGTGCGGGAGGAGTAATCCGAGCAGTGTGTTTACTTTGTTAAGGTATTTTACATTTGCAAAGTGCATTATGTTCTCGTCAATGAGAAATTAATACTAATAGAAAACTTTCAAATACGGTACAAAACATCTCTGGAAATTGTTGGATTAAAACAAACACATTTTTTCTTTCAGTTTACGATTTACTGACATAAAAGCGCCATAAATTTGATAAAGTAAAGCCACAAAAGTTAATATCGTACATATACATAATTATACAGTAATAATTTCTTAGGGTTGCAGTAGTTTGTTTGCGTCAATTATTTATTAATTGATCAAGGAAAAAGTACCAATAAAGGTCGTGTCGCCGTGCACCACTAGCTTGCCGGATTATAGTAACAATTCAAATTAAATTAGCATAACAAAGCCATGCTAATTTAATTACATTTGTTTAAAATAATAACTACACTATTTTAGATTCTTTATTGTTATAACGCTTTTTTGTTTGTTTTCAATAAATATATTTTATGTATAAGTGTGCTCCTGCATATCTATATAAATTTAATTCTGTACCTTTAAGAATAAATATTATGTACTTGATTGATTTATCTTAAAAGTAAAATAACTGTTATAACAGTGCGAAAGGAGGGAAAACCAATTATGATTTCAATTCTATACTCGGTGTTCTGTCGTTCATGATAGCCTTAATGTCTTCAGCGTCTAATGTTTCATATTTTAACAGAGCTTCAGCTAAGGCTTTGTGTTCTTTAGCATGCGTCTTTAAAATGTGTTTTGCTCGTTCATAACTTTCTGATAGTATCTTCTTTATTTCAAAATCCACCTAAGTAAAAGAAGAAAATGTTGAGTGTGAAAAAAAGGAGAAGATAAAGATACCATTTCGTTTGTCGCGGGTCCTAAAACCTCTCCAGCGAACGGTTTATTGTTTTCGGCTATTGTTCGCAAACCAATTTTTTCAGACATACCCCAATCTCTAACCATATGCGATGCTATAGACGTGGCCTGCCTCAAATCGGAACTTGCGCCCGAAGTAATCTTTTCTGGTCCGAATATTAGTTCCTCCGCTGCTCTTCCTCCCATCATCGTGTCCATCATGGCAAGCAGTTGAGATTTCGTAACATGATAACGTTCTTTTTCCGGAATGTAAGCGGTATGGCCTAAACTAGGGCCACGTGGTATTATGGTGACTTTATGTAGAGGATGGCTGTCTTTTGTGTAAAAAGCTACAACAGCGTGACCGCCTTCGTGGTAAGCCGTTATCAAATTTGCTTCTTCATCGGGAATTCTTGATTTCCTTTCCGGACCCATCAAAACTTTATCTCTAGCGTTTTCTAAATACTTCATACTTACGCAGTCAGCACCATCAATGGCAGCTCTAAAAAAGTGTATGAACAACATGCCATTTTGCCAAAGAAAGGTTTTTGTATGTTAACCTTAAACCCTATACTTGAAGTGTTACATAGCGTGTGTATAAATTGGCGCAAACGTTACGTGTGACGTTATCCTTTGTTAAATTATGAATCAAAAATCTCACCACAAAATATTGTACCCTGCTGTATACGTCTTCATAAGCTTCTCGAATTTCGGACTTTTGGTCCACAAATACGCGTTATGTTTGATATTTGTTGATAGAGATAGCTGCAATTTAAAATAAAGAAGAATTTATAATTTTGTTTTATCCCAAACATTTCCTTTTTTACTTCAAAGTTTGATTTTAACATTTCTTCATTAACATACTCTCTCGAAAAATACATATGTTAGCGTTGTAGACCAATAAATTTTCCTTTTAATACCATTTCAATCAAAAACATTGCTATAAAACATATGTATTTAATTCCACTTTCGTGTTATAATTGTGTATAGCCTCCGTCTTTTTCGTGATTATTTATATAGTCTTAATTAGTGCGTATGTTTCTGTGTTTTTTCGTTCTTTTGTTATTATTTTGTTCACTCATAATGGAGTTCACATTTAATGAATATGCCTATATGTATATGGTTTACGGTTTCTGTAACGGAAATGGCAGAACCTACGCGCTTCCCAAACCGAAGACATCTTAGTTAAAAAGTATTTTGAGGGCTGGATCAACGTCTTCGTGAAACTGGTTCACTGGTTCAGAATTCAACTAGCAGAGCAAATTCTAGACGCAATACAGGATGTATTCTTTGTAATGATGAGTCTATGTTTACCAGAGATGGTGTATTTAATATTCACCATTGGACAGGGAAAATCCGTATAAATTTCGGAAATATGGTCACCAAAGAAAATTCTCCGTCAACGTTTGGCTGGGCATAATAAATTACTGGGTCGTTGGCCCAATTTATCTACCAAGTCGTCCTGATGCCAGTGGGCACCTCAATGTATTGGAACAAGTTATTGACGAGATGCCGTTGAACAGCATAACATGATTTACATACATGCTCACTTTGGTAGTAATATAGGAGAGTGGTTGGATGAAGACTTCCCAAAGAGATGGATTGGTCGCGGCGGTACCCTATGGCCGCGAGATCTTCCGATCTCAGTCCTTCAGACTTATTTGTTTGGGGTTTCATTAAAGAGAAAGTTTATACAAAACGCTAACGAAGTTAGAGACAAGTTAACGCGGAAGTACTGGCAATTACGCCAGAAACCTCGAACGAGTAATACAGAAGATTCCTAGATAGCAACTATGTTTAGAAACAGACGCATTTCAATTCGAACAATTACGTAGGTAATAGTGTCATTAATTTACTATTAGATAAATAGCCAAAATTTAAGGCTTTTCAGTATGTATTATTTTGACAATAAATAATTACAAGAGTAAATCATATCTGGTGTAATCTGTTGAATTTAAAACTCAAAATTCACCCATCTGATGAGTAAAATGTTTTCTAGAGTTGAAATTCAGAAAATATTACGATGCCTATTCCAGTTAGTATGCCAGTACAGTGTTTCCAAATGTATGTTTCTTTCGAGTGTTTCCAGAAAACGTACAAAGCATGATACAATATTTTACCATTAAAATTTTCGATTCAGAACCGAACGTGCGTGTAGCTTTTTATTATTAACACCTACGTGCATGAAAACGTCATGAGTATTGTATCATACCCGTTTGAAAAACATCGCGCCCCTTTTAATATTATATAAAACAGAAGAAATAAATTATTTTTTGACATTAAATAAGCTCGTAAAAATAAAAAAATTAAAAAAACCCACCTTGGTGAGTGAAGAACTCCAAATACGAATTTCTGCAACACAACAGTAGTGCTCTGTGTGGTGCATATCTCTCAGAGTGCTATTATTTTCCTTTGAAGATTCTGCTGAGGATGCTAACTTAGTTGCCGAAATACGTATCTGGAGTTCTTCACTAATCAAGGTGGTAAGGGTATTCTTTTAATGTTTACTATTTTAAGGCACCCTATCCTATTATTTTATATTAACTAAGCTCGCCCGACCTCATCTTAATATTAATTGCTATTCATACAGTGTTTTACTGTAGATAGGCGAAATTATATAATAACTTATTTATTATTGCACAAAAATGACAGCCGCGTTGAACTCTATTGACCACTTCGCATTTAGTCGAACGCTATATTAATAGCAACTGGTCAACGCTTTTATGTACACAGGTACTTATCGTAATTTAATGCCAGAAACCATTTTTAATTGCACCAACAGCTGCATTAATAATGTTAAATACCAAAGTGATTTCATTCGAACCCACTTCTTCAAAAATTCACCGAATTGCCTCCTGTTTAGACACTTCCTTTGACATCTTTGTCATCTAATTTACCTGAAGTACAAAACTCCAATATTTCACACATTTTCTGTGATAAGTATATTTGATGAGTAAATTAGGGGCTGTTATGCTTTTACAAAGCATTTAAGGCTTGGAGTTAAAAGTTGACATACAAAAACCGTTAAAAGAATCGAAACATTTCCTAGCATTTAGAGTTAAAGTTACATAAACTTGCCAATACTGATGTAATGTAAAATAAAATGTGGCTTTAGCAAAAACAAGTGTTAAATTAGGTAACAAATAAAAGTAATACCGTAAGGCAGCTTGATTAACCATATTCTCTAAATCGGCTCCTGTGAAACCTGTCGTGCCCCTAGCTAATAATTCAACGTCGATCTCTTTGGCCAAAATTTTACCTAAATACAATCCTAATATCTCTTTGCGGCCAGTAAAATCTGGTGTAGGAACTGTAACCTAGAGAAACAACCGGTAAACAATTTTTGTTTTTTTTAACTGAAGCTTCTTACCTCTACATCAAATCTTCCAGGTCTCAATAGTGCTTGATCCAAATCGTCCCTTCTATTGGTAGCGCCTAAAACAATAACACCCTCGTTTTGATGAAATCCATCCATTTCACTCAGAAGTTGATTTATCGTTTGATTAGCGTAAGGATGAAGAACGCTATTTGTGCGTTTAGCTCCAACTGAATCAATTTCATCTATAAATATGACGCATGGCGCTCGTTCTTTCGCGGATTCTAGCAAAAAAAAAATTATAGATCTTATAGCATTACATAATTATTGAAATTTTTATTACTAAATAAATCGCGAACTCTTCTAGCCCCTTGCCCTACCAATATCTCATCAAATTCTGGTCCAGCTGCATGGAAAAATGGTACGCCTGCTTCGCCAGCTACTGCTCTTGCAAGTAAAGTTTTACCAGTGCCTAATACAAGAGGAATAGTTGTAATAAATAAGGGTCTGAATAAAAAATACGTTTGTAAATCATTCAAGTATTAATTGAACCTCCTACCCGGAGGACCAACAAGCAAGACTCCTTTGGGCAATTTTCCACCTAAACTAGAAAATTTTTCTGGGTTCTTTAAAAATTCGACAACATCTTTAAGTTCTTGTTTGGCTTCATCTGCTCCTTTTACGTCATCAAAAGTTACATGTATATCTTCCGGGTCAACTTCCACTTGATTACCTAATTGTATTCTGTAAGAAAAAAAAAACATTGTTTCTATTAGCACATTTCACAACAAAAAATTAAAAACAAAAATCATTACAAAAAAGAGAAAAATAAAAGCCGAAAATAAGCACATAATATAATATTACAAACAAGAAAATAATTGAGATAATGCTTGTGAGAAGTTCCATCTCAAACATTAAAGTTTCAATGCAGATAGCATATCCAGTTTAAGGATAATATAC
The DNA here is from genome assembly GCA_031763485.1 of Osmoderma eremita. NCBI lineage: Eukaryota > Metazoa > Arthropoda > Insecta > Coleoptera > Scarabaeidae > Osmoderma > Osmoderma eremita. The sequence continues at coordinate 6,036 of JARFOC010019680.1, forward strand.
AGGCGGTGTATAAATTTGCGCAAAAGCTACACGCAGCGACATTCTTCGTTCAAAATGATGAATCATGCTTTGTATGTGTGCAGGCACCACTTGAAAGAAATATACATCTGACAGCACTGTACTCATATACTACTATAATAGCAGGTACCATTCTTGAATTTCCTTTGAGATTGAGTTGTAAAAAATTAATGAAAATATGCTATTATTTTCATGGAGCAGCTGAACTTTATAAACATGAGGTGGATGAAGGTTTTCTCACCATGTACAATTTTTTTCAAATTAAATGCAAATCGAAGCTCCACAAATCTTCAATCGTAACCGAAATTACACATACTGCATCAATAATATATTTATCGATATTATCATAACTTTCAACAGAATCTATGGAATTATATTTTGCATGTACGTCTAGTTTCGTTTGCATAGAAGATTTGTATAGCTTGAATTCACATTTAATTTGAAAAAGATGGTACTTTTCAGGATATTAATTGACGTATGAAGCATGGTACAATATTTTGACGTTGAGATTTTCAATTCAGAATTTAACTAGGGGTAACAACGTATGGCTGTTGCGCCTATTTATACACAACCTATATAAAGCATGTTGCTATAATGTACTGTAATAACTTTTTTCCTCTTTTACTTACCTAAACACTGAACCATTTGCACTTGCCATTAAGCTAATTACGATGGCGAAAAATATTACCACTGTCAAAACTTGCTGTATAACTTTGAAGTACCTCGCAGCTTTCCCTGTTCTTAAATTAGGACTATTTCCCATAAGATAACCTTCTGCAAACGCAACCTTCATTCGCTGTTTTTCTGCATCAGTAATGTTAGAATCTTGACCCAATAATTTTGTAAAATGCTCATTATTTGTATTTATCTCTGTTGGTGCCTTATTATCAATTGCATCAGAACCAGAAAATAAATGTTTTATTCTCGCAAATAGTGATGGATTTCTAGACATTTCCGCTTTAACACTTCGATCTGTTTTAAATGTCCGAATTTGAATGTCAAATGCAAATTTATTTTCACTTTGCAATCCATGCAACAATTTTTGATAAAATCCATGACTAACGTGGAAATTTCTATTGTTTCGAATAAGTAGAGTAGGGACAGTTCCTTTTGTTAAATCATTTTCTGGAAATCCATATTTGTTTTCAAAGAAAGTATCACTTGATAGATACGATGTTTTAAATTTGCTTAGAAAATGATTTTCATAGAGTGAATTAATATTGACTTGCCTTGTGAATGTGATATCACAATTTCTTACTGCTTCTATGAAACTGTCTGAACACAAAAAGTTACATGCATTGTCGCGTTTCTGGGCCTTCTTATTTAAATATGCGTGCTGTCTTGGTGTTAAGATAGCTGATACTTGTGATAACGTAAATATTGCCTGTAAAAAATTTCGAAAGTACACACATAAAGTCAAGGTTAGGTCACATAAGGTATAGTCTTTACCTGGTTTTGATTCTGCAATGAGAACATGGTATTTTACATAAATGACAATATGAATTTACAAAAAAAAACAACTGCAAATTTTTAACAGTTAATCAAATTTGTCCGATGACATATAACCTTGCGCAACTATAACCTCTTTGACAACAATGAAAAACTTTGCCAACACCAAATTGCCCAATCTTTTAAAAGATCCCTCTATTAGGCGAAATTATCTTCATTTTAGAGAAATTTGTTATTGTGCAAAAGTGACATCTTTAAAGGAAGAGTCAAATAAGTATGAATTTAGGTGTAAATTAGTTAGTGTAGTGAGGTTTGGTTTGAAGATTGGCTAAGCGCGTAAATCTAAAATATATTTGGGCTTAACATCATAAATATATAAATTAGACAACCTTATTTATAATAAATAATATAAGTTCGTGTAGTTTATACAAGAATGTTTTTAAACAGATTTAAAAGTGTATCCCATCGTACAAAAAATAAAATATTATATAATAATTTCCAATAAATTTGCACAATGACATTTTTACTTTTGATGTTTGGGTCTAATAAAAATACAATCGTTTTCATTTACCCCTGAACTCCTTTCGTCCCCCTATCAAACAAAAGAAATAAAGTTCTTTTTGTGTCACTTCTTGAATGGCAGTTGAGCGTCATATAAGGTATATATAGCGTGCGTACATCTACATATTAGTTGTGGTGACGAGCTAAATTAAATAAACACTTTAAATTACAATGTTTTAAATCTAATCTGTACACACAGTTCATCGGTAAAGTACACCGTACATACACTACGATTCATTAGCCTGGTTTAAACGGGCTAGGACGAATTTAGGGGTTTAAAGCATAGCTAGCAATATTATTGGTGATTATTGGTTTACATTTTAATTGATTTGGTTGTTATCGTATAATTTAGAAAAGACCAACGTATCAGCTGTTTTGCAAATTATCAATATATAGATAACTATTAATCAATTTTCTTCAATTATGGCCTACCTCTGTTAGAAATGGAAGTGTAAATTGGAAGGAAAAATGAATATTTTAAAGCAGAAAATTTTAATGCTTATTGTTCTTCACTTGGCCTTGTCTGATGGTAAGTACAAGTGAGTGTTACCTCAAATGGTAGAAATTTGATACAAATTTCAGCATTGAAGAGAGCATGCAGTTTGACAAATTTAAAAGAAGTAGAATGCTTGATTTTTGAAACATGCGTGGCAAACTCTTCAGATGTAGACATGGGGAATTGTGAGTGTCGAAAGGGATTTGAGCGGTCAGATGGAGAAATGTGTGTTCATATATCAAGCAACGGAAAGGCTCAAGAGGCTTTAACTTCGGACCTTAGCCTAGATTCTCAGAGTCATTTTGCTGCAGCTATATTAATACCTCTATTAATAGTTTTTTTTGTGATAACAATATATGTAAGCCATAGATTTAAATTAATTACATGGGTACGTACTAAAATGAACTATAGAAAGAATAATTACGATGAAGTAATGATTGGACAGGATTTAAATGATGATGATGATCCACCATTGCACTAAAACGTATTTAAAAAATCTATGCATTTCAATGAAATAGTAGTAAGTGAAATGTATATTATTATCTCCTAAATTTGCAAAGAAAAATATATTTATTGTTTTGTGTAGCATTTTTTATTTCAAACTGAGTGCTTTAAACCAATGTATACTGAAATTCAATGATTAAAATTACAATACTTATATTTAATTTGACATTAATTTCAAAAATAACTATAAATAATTGCATTCTATACCTAAACAAAAAATATGTATTGGAAATTTAATTCATGTTATTTTGGGTATATTGCATGGAATGTGTGGCATTATAACCACACACTGTATTGGATCACATTCGGTTATCCGGTTAACCATGGGAATTCACCCATGACAAGTATATTTATGTGAATTAATAAGAAACCCCTAGATACTTTATTTATAGGTAGTTAATATTAATAATCCTTGCAAGTAACGTTCCTGGCCCAACGAATATACAACGGGATGTGAAATAATTATACCGTATTCTAATAAGCGCCCCGGCGGTTAAATCTATCTTTGCGGCGTTTATTTCGAATCAAACCAAATCCCCATTTTTGTTCTTTTACTATCCATCTCAAAACAATTGTATTGCAGCTTCGTGTTGATACAAAAACGACATCGTTTTAGTATCACATACGGCATTCAATCTGAAAGTGGTTAACGGGGATTCCCCTACCAACTTTTGACGTTGATTGTGTGCACTTCCCATAAAGATGCGGCGTTTATTCCATTCGGCATCATTTTCTTGCAGCGGTTATTGAAGGTGTGTCTCCAATTATAAATACAGTATTTTATATTTATACACATCATTCAAATAGTATAAATACATGCTATAGTCCAGTTCACCTAAAGTATTCTCTTTTGGATTATATCCATCCTTTTTTATTTCATACGTATTTGTAACTCCTGCTTATATACAGAGAGAGCAATAAATCCCGAGCACTACGTGGCTGAACATGTCGCGAACATAAGTTATATCAGTTGGTCACACTGCTTGTGTTACTAACCTGGATATGCACATGCACACCTACGAAAAGCTTATACAGATTTGGCAACAAACAAGATGGCCGCAAGCCTAAATACCATACCACGGTATAGCTACCAACCATTAATAAACGAGAAATAGAATTCCAATAATGGAATTAATGTTGGCAATA
>JARFOC010019691.1:0-10209 GCA_031763485.1 Osmoderma eremita
TGGTACAACGCAATTTATCCGTTGAACTGAAGTTCACGCTGAACTAGCGGTGAACTTGGTTGGTACAACCGGCCCTATAACATGTTACTTGAAGCCTTAAGCTAATATGTATGTTGGAAGGGTACCTATAAATATGAAAGCCACACATATTTAAAAAAAGAAATTTTAAATAATTGTTTTGGTTGTGCATATATAATGAATTACACAAAATATGTAATAAGATACGCCCCAATAACTTATTTGGAAGTATTTTCAATAAATAATATTCCAAGTCATTGCAGTTTTTAAATTAATGGAATTTAAAAGCTGCAATGACTTGGAACGCAACGAAATGTTGATAGTGGCGTTCTAAGAACAGAATTGTTCTCGGAGTGCTACGCCTGACATTACTTTTTCCTTTGTGGTTTTGTGCTGAGGATGGCAACTTTGTTGCCGAAATACGTATTCAGGTGGTAAGCGGTATTTTTTACTTAAATGAAAATCTACTGAAATTATAAAAACGCAGAACATCCGTCAAATCACGTTAAACAAAGAAACAGGAACTTTGATTAAAGGTTGTCAACCATAAAATTACCAGAAAAGCTACCAGAATTGCGCCTAGTGTGCAAGAAAAATAGAACATGTTCTATTCCTCGCAATGCAAGAAAAATTGCGATCAGCTGATGTAAAACGGTTAGACTGCGTAGGCGTGCAATTTTTATTGCAATTTACAAAAACTGCTAACTGTAAAGCGACCTTTAGATTGAAAGTACTCTACACTGTAAGAAATTTTCTGGAAATTTTACACTAAAACTAGAGGCAAATTTGTTACTTACCTCTTATTTTTATTTACTGTGAAAATTACCACAAATCAATTTAAAATTACCAGCCATTTTAAAATTACATTATATTAAGTATTTTTCTCAGTAGATTTTACACTTCGTGGGGATTTCAATAGTGAAATTTCTTTCCTAATGTATGTTACCGAAATAATCTACCTTCTACGTTATTTTTACCTGTTAATTTTACACTGTAGGGTAATGTTATCTATATTTCAATGACAACCAGGACTTAATTTTTCAATTTTTGAAACTGAAAAAATAGCTTCAACAATATACTACATGTTGTAAGTGCTACACTTTGGGATCTCTATATACATATCAGTCACCTCTCTCAAATAAAATAAATACTATTGACCACTTTAACATTTTGCTTTAAGGGATTAACTTCATTTGCGAATTAGGTAAAGACAAAACGATAAAATGCAATTTACCATCTTATTATATCTTACCAAACCCAACATTTATTAACACGTACAGTTTATTTTGCATACTTGATGATCCAAAATCCAAGATTTTCTACTCCGATAAATCATTTGAAACGAAACATTGCTGAAAAAGATAATCGAGAGTTAAACAAAGCTTACACTATCTTCAATGTAAGTACCTACCTTTATTTCTTCATAAATTCTTCTTGCTTTTAAGTATTGGCAAATAATGTTACTTAAAACAGATATTAGATAAAGATTCTAATGGATTTAAGGTTAGGTGTGAATATCATACATATACTAAAAGTCATATAAATACACTACTAATCATTGTCAAATTTGTTTCAGTGTACGGTCCCAAAAGTAGCTGGCACATGATATCCGTACTGTTCTATGCTCGGTTTGGAACGAACCTTATATTCATATACACGGAGTATACATATGTACATGTAAATGTTTATGGATTTTTTCGTTGTTACCGGACATGATACAAACATAGATATATATAAAAAGATACTCTTATTTTAAACGATATAAAAATCTCATTTCATCAAATCTAAAACTTTGTTCTAAAAATAGGTTTCCAATGTTACGAATACCTAATTTATCAAGTTTGAAACCCAAGAAGACTACGTAATTTTCCTTATGGATATACATATGTATGTATATATGTACATAACTTAAGCGATAACAGTGTAGTATCAAGCGGATGCTGTAAATTAATAAATAAATATATGTACATAGTACTAAAAGTGCAGAAGTAAAGAGACGTTTATTGCACCTTAGATAACAGATTAAGGAGTAGAAGTACATCCTATTTACATTCAAGTAAGAATATGGTATCTGCCACATACAGTATTATATAAAAATACATGGGAGTAAGTAATAAAGGGGAGACTATACATAAAGATTTAAGTACATATCAGAAAGAAATCGTGAAACAAATATTGATCATATGTTATGGGAAATCTAGGAAGTATTATTAACATGTATATTGTTTTCCTAATACTTCATGGGCTTTGGATATTTTTATTCTGTAATTCTTATTATAAATCTTAATGACATCTGGATTGTTAAAAGTTTTACAAGATCCGATAACAAATACCAGTGTTCCAGGAATTACAAATGTTTTGCACCTGAGGGTTACACCTTAATCAAAAGTAACGCCAAGGTATTTAAGTCTTTCAACCCAGAATAAGCAGAATACCATGTTGAAACATATGGAAGGGATCTGGCTTTACGAGTAAAGGATATAACACTTACTAATATTACCAATATAAAACGATAAGTTAGTCTCTTTAGGCCAGCCCGCAATAACTCAAGACTTCTTTGGAAAACTGAACCATCCTCGCTGTTATTAATCCTGGTGAACACTTTAAGGTCATCGGAGTAACCCAGAGCAGGACGCGGAAGAGATGTTAGTAAATCATTTATAAATAATATGAATAGCAAAGGTCTCAGATTTAAGCCGCGAGGAACGCCAGAAGTAGATAGGAGCTCGTTAGACTTAAATCCATTAAAGAACTCGCAGTTTACACAATCTGACAAATATGATGACATGAGTTGCAGAAGCCAAGAAGCGAAGCCAAAGGAATATACTTTATTCAAGTTATATTTTATGGCTCATCTCGAGAGAAATCAGTGTAAATTGTATCAACCTGTCCGTGGTCATCGACAAGGTTGGTAACACTAGAACATACTGCCAAGGTGAAATGTAGCAGCGAACGTTATTACAGTTATTACAGTCGTCAAAAGTCGTTCAAAAGCATTTGAAAACCTGGAAAGAATTGCGATTGGTCGATAATTGCATACTATACGCTTATCACTTTTAAAGAAATAACGGAACAATTCCACACCTCCAACGGGTTGGAAAGACACGAGTTCTTATCGAGAGATTAATTAGTTTCCTTACGGGAGTTGCCGGAGCCACACGAGCATCCTTAACGAATACCCAGGGTACCTTATCGTCGCCAGAAGTGCGGTCACTAGGAAGCAAGGACATAATTTTTATTAAGGATGAATCTGTAACCATCAGGTTCAATTTAAATGAAGAAAGATCAAAGAACGCTTGTAGTGTGTTAGAAGCAAAGGCACCTGAAATTGTTGTCGCAGAAGTATTTTTGGAGCATGATTTCTTCATTGTGGCTCATGGATCCAGGCATACGAGTAGCTCCTTGCTGCCCTCTAACAAAAGACTACAGCTCGCTTCAACCCTTTCCAAACAATTACTGTATGCTGTTGTTATTTGGACTTTACATGTACGACGTATGCCCTTAAATTCATTGTAGTAGTTATTTATTCTGTCTGTTTCTACTTTCTGTGGTAATAGGATTTAGTAATATGTCTAGTGTTGCTGAGCACATTCAAAATATCATATAAACGTAGACAAGTTAAAATCGATCAAAGCAGTATCGTCGACACACGAACTAGATGCCTACGAATCTATATACGAGGGATGTTCGGTTACCTAGGAACATTTGTGAATTACAGACAGGCTCCTTCATTTATAGAAATCAAACATACAGTAAGTAAAAGCGTGAGCTGTGAGCTACTTTTCAACACAATCGTGGCCAATGTTAGGGCACTTATTCCAGCGAGGCACAAGGTTCTGTAAACCCTCTTCGTAAAAAGTACGATCCAAATTTGTAAAATACCGCCGTACTTCCACTGGAACTTCGTTGTCTTAACGCCTTTTACCCGACAAATGAGCTTCCAACGGCCCAAACAAATGACAATCAGAAGGGGCCAAGTTTGGGCTATGGGACGGATGGACAATAACTTCGTAATTGTGTTTCGTAATTGCATTCGTCTGATTTGAGCTGTGTTGTCTTGCATTGTCGTGCAACAACCTGATTCCTTTCGTCAGCCTTCTTCTTCTTTTCTGCCGAATGGTTTTGTGTAGATTTTCGTGAATTTGACAATAAATATATATAAATATATAATAAAAACTATAAGCAAAATGGCTTGCATATTCCAGAACGCAGTTGCCATTGTCTTTTTTGCAGACTGTTGAACTTTGAATTTTTGCGGTGTTGGTGACCTCGGATGCTTGCATGTCATCGGGTCTTTTTTTGATTCGAGGGTATGGTGGTGTATCCACGTTTCGTCGCCTGTAACTATAGACTGTTTTCCCGGCGATAGCGCGTTAAAACCTCCATTGCCACCGCAATTCGTTTGCATTTTGTGTTGGTCGGTCAACAATTTTGGTACCCATCTCGCGGACACACTTCGAGAGATCTGATTTCACTAACAGAGCTTTTAGGAATGGCAGTCAGTAGAACAATTTCCCATATTTTTAACCGGCAATCTTCTCGAATCAGCGTAACGACCGCTCGCATTTAAAACTTGGAGTATGTTTCGATCGGAACTGACATTGTGCGGCTGTCACTGCACATGTTGTACTGAACCTAAGTCAATGACAATAGCCACCTATGCAGTGCATATGCACATGCGTGCAAGTCTCAACCTGAGCGAAGCGACGTAGGCGGTGTGTCGTGCAAACCTTAGTAACTGAACATCCCTCGTACCTTAAAATGCAACAAAGACTTCTTAATCGAAAAGAAAAACCAACCGGTTTTTCAGGGTTGATCAATATATTAGCCGGGCCTCACATTTACGATATTAACCTACGAACACAGACAACGTAACATTGTCTGTGTGTGCTACGATTAAGGCAAGTGTGGAGCCGAAGTTACAATAACAGCAGATAAAAACGGTCGGGTAAGATGCCTTCCAGGAATTTTGCAGGGTATGGAAGCGCGTGCAAATAACTTATGGATGGTTAGAGTAAGAAAAGGGGAAGGAAGAGAAAGTAGGACATGTCTTTGTATTCCCGAAACACGCATCCTGAAGTAGTCAATTATTATGGGGTGAGGAGTGATCCGATACGCTCTGTTATTATACTGCAGCACGCCCCACAGTTCTTACAACATAATCGAAATTTCTGGAAACCGATGCAAGTTATAAAAGTTCGAAGTATGAAAATTCCATTGGATAATAAAACTTAGATATGATGTTTTGATCATACCTAACAAGCTAAAAAAAATCACCCTCGAAATGTTGCTTTCGACTATATAGTTGCCACTATTTTACGCCAGAAAGTTATGCAATTGAGAAAGAAAATGAGATCAATGACCACACATATGATACAATTCGAAAGGGTCTCTTCGAGGTCGGCAGTATGTGCATGTGTGTTTGTGTATACAGACATATGTGTGCGCATGCATACGTATACATTTGTGTCTTGAAAGGTTTTTAATTTACCGACAAGTTATTGTATTCGTGTGACACAAATAACTAATAATTGATTACTTTTAAATAAGGTTGTTTCACAACACGAAACAATTAAATACGTACTTGTCGATAAAGTGATTGGCACGCACATATATGTATGATTTGAATGTATACACTAGTTGAAATTCTCCTTTGACATTTATTCGGAAGCTAAACATAGTGTGTACAATAGTTTTGTTATTTATAATTTATATAAAATTGTGTATGTTTTATTTCACCAGCGTTTTCATATTTTTTGAGCACCCTAAATGAATACAAAGTATCCCTTCTCTATTGCTGTATCCTGTCAAGATTCTCGGAAAATGCACAGAAATTCTTTAGTTAATACACACGGAAACCTACTATGTACAATTTATGGTCCATTTAAAATAGCGTCGGTTCCTCAATAAAGACGAAAGGGAAAAATAAATTTAGTTAACATTTTCATTGTAAATACAAATACATAGTATACAGAAGGGAACCGACTTTTTGAGGTTGCTTTTGATGTTGTGAAGTTTCGGCAACTTATAGCTGATATCACTATATCAAATTTTGTGTTGATGCTGGTGTACCAAACTACACAGTATTATAATTAGGATTCGTACCTGTCGTTCTATACCGATATACAAATAAATATGCTGACAGGTTTAGAAAAATACGGAATTTAGTGCGTGGGTATGCGGTTGATTTCAGTTGACAGCGTTTCTAGTTCTGTTCTGCTTTACTTTAAATCATGATTTCTATTTAATAGATAATTGGCCAATGCGCCTATAATAACGCGCCTTGGCCAATGCGCCTATAGTCTCCCAAGTTGAGTTTCCTATTAAAATATTTTAGGGAAGCAAATACACAAAAAATCTGAAAATAAGTAGACTGCCCTAGACCAATGTGATCTTTCTGAGTAAATTATTTTCACTTTTGTATCATTTCCGGTTTCGCCATTCGCCATTTCGCCATTAACTTTCCTATTTTAAATGGAATATTATAATTTTTATAACAAATTCTGATTCTAAGCCTTATTCTAAGCAGGAAATGTTAAGGTTTCCCTACTCCTAAATGTAACCGATTTTGAGATATATTCAAACTTACCCAAAAAAAAATTTTGGTAGCCTTTCATTAAAAAAATTTTTTTTAATACACTTAAATTTCAAGAGTCAAGTTGCTTATCATTTGAAAGTATAATCCTCAGGCTCCAAAATCATATCCTAAAAAATTTACAGTCTGCTCGCGATATGGTGTCGAACCTCATTATATTTAACTGTTCTAAACTCAATTGTCGTAAATGGAACACTATGTATATTTTTACATCATGATACACAGAATCAAAGTCTACACCGATTAGTATTAGCGTTCCCTATACCTATTTTTTTTTCATTTTACTGTTACTAATAATTGTGTATTTTAATTACATATTTTGCTAGAATTAACCCAATTTTTCGCAATACAATACTTTACATTAAATTTTCTACAGGTTCTTTTAACTATTTTATTTAAAAACTGAATTGATTTTATTTTATTATAAAAATAGATAATTTTAGTTTTATCAATATTCATAATTAAATGATTATATGCCATCCAATTGCAGACTTTATTGTACGTAATTTCAGTTTTCCGTAGTAAGCTAGGTATATCCTTAGAACTTATAATCATATTAATGTCGTCAGCATACATGACCACCTGATCCGCGTGACTGAGATGTGTAGGAAAATCATTGACATATATTAAAAATAATGTAGGGCCCAGAACGGAGCCTTGCAGCACCCCAATAGTTACATCTAGAGATGGCGATTGGAAATCGTTTACTGCAACGCTTTGCTTTCTGTGAGACTCCGTTAACACCATAGTATTCAATTTATGCAAGAGTATATCGTGATTAACTAAATCCAACGCCTTAGACATATCAATAAAAATTCCCAAACTTTGTTTATCACAATCTAGGTTCTTATATATATTATTTAAAAAGTGAAAAATAGCTGTATCTCTTGACTTATTTGGACAAATTTGGATAAATGATTAAATGATATTAAATATTGAATTAGTTGCGTATTCATTATTGACTCTTCGAAAAGACTGATAATAAACTAATTGGTCTGTAGTTTGAACGATTATTCTGATCCCTTTTTTTAATAGGGGCTTGTGTTAGAGATAGCTTAAGTTTGGAAGGAAATAAACCGTTTTCGAAGGAAAAATTTCTTAGGTACTTTAATGTTTTAGTAATATGTACTATCGAATGCTTTACAATAAAAGATGGTATTAGGTCGTAACCAACTGAGAAGGAGGTATTCAAAATTTTTATTACAGTTTCCACATCTTCTTCAATTACAGATGTGACAAAAAAGGAATTTGGCAACGTAGTAGATTTTAAGTATCGATTGAATTGAGTTCCAATGCATTTCATCAATAAATAATGCATGATCGGATATTGACTGATGAGGTAGCGTCGTGAAATGTTCATTAAATTTATTATACATTTCAGATCCGTCCAAAAAGCTATCTGGCATGACATCTGCATGCTTTTTGGTGGTATAATTTGCATTCTCTCTGATTATAGACCACACAGCTTTGCTTTTATTATGGCATGATTTTATAATGAGCTCATTATTGTCAAACTGATTTTTCCGTAAAAAATCTTAGATAGATAGATTTTTTCATAATTTTTGAAATCCGTATTAAAAGCGGGGCTAAGCGAACTTACGTCTTTTAGGAACATCAATTTTAAGCATTCTTTATACTTAAAATTTCAGGTGAAATTAATTTATTTTTACTCAAATTGTTTACTTTGCATTTGGAGTTTGAAAAACAGACATTGTACTAATAAATAAAAATATTTAAACATGTTGGAAACGCTGCATCGGGACAGTTACATTCATACATAAGAAAGTTAATGGCGACTTCCGATCAACCGGAAGTGATGCAAAGGTGAAAATAATTTATTCTGAAAGATCACTTTGGCCTAGAGCAATGTACTTATTTTCAGATTTTTTGTGTATTTCCTTCCCTAAAATATTTTAATAGGCCACTCAACTTGGGAGACTCTGTATATAATAAATAATAGGCAATTCTGCTACTTAATTAATATCTGATGATTCGCATTTGAAAAATAAATGGATATTATTATTTTTTGTTATTATATTTGTAGATAAGTGTGTATGAATGTGTTTTACCGACTTTGCATCTATTGCAGAGTGTTCGTTGGTAGAAAAGAAACACAATTCAGGAAGTAAGTAGTACAAACAAAATGTGTCCAGACATCACGTTCAGAGCCTCGATATGTGATAAGTATATGTAATGCACAAGGAATCGTTCCCGGTAATCTACCATTACGTCACCGAGCGTACAATAAATGTTTATACGTTTTACAACGGCCTATTTGAAGAATGTCCGCATCAGAGTATTTGTAATTGTAAAGATTTCCGGACGCTACCTATTAAACGGCAAACACAATCTGTGATCCATCCGATTTATGTATTAAATCACAATAAAGTTATATCTGCCAATGCATATTCGCTGCAATTGAAATTGCTCGTGCAGTTTGTATTTGAAAATTTCATAAATTTTTTAAATTGCAGCAAACTTATCACCATTGTCAATCCTGTTCCTTCTTGTTGTTTGATCGTTAAATCTTTGCGTTACCAAAAGAAACAAAAACCGTTGTTCAGACATAACACCTCTAAAAATATCTCTTCCCGTACCATCCGTTGCAAAAAGACTTCCAGTATCTTCGTGATTTGATTTGAACACTCCTGCCAAAATTAGAAGTCCCAGAAACGCTTTCAATTGAATCATGTCTAGATGTTCCACATAACTAGCTGTTGGTCCATAAGAAAAACTCGTTTCCGTAATTTTTGCGTTTGTATGTTCTAATGTTTCATTTAGGATTTCTTCCGTAAAGAAAAGAGACCATGCTTTAGAAGGTGTTCTAGGAGCAGTATTTACTGCTGGACCCTTTGCTCATGGTCGATGAATCACTATATTAGAGGATCTGGTACGCGAAACAGCAAGAGAATTTTTGGACCATGGATACAGATTTCGTCCATAAAAGTAACTTGTACCTGTACAGACATCACCCAAATCTTCTTCACTTTCGTCTTCAGATTCGACTTCAAACTCTGAAGATGTGTCGTGATCACTATGTTCGTTTGTTGCATCACTCAAATCATCATCACGTTCATCAGGGCATTCACTTCCACTTATATCATCATAAAGTTTGCAGCAAAATTTGCTAACTGTTCATCAGTCAGATATTTTGTCATATTGTTGTTACTATTGCTATTATTGTTATGTGTTATGGAAGAAAAATAACGAACAAAGTTGACACTATACTTTTTTACGAACTGAATAAGAAATCTATTTGAGTCGTATATACAGCGTCTTCAAAAATTTCGGGGCCCTATTGCTAACTTTCTTATTATTAATGCTACAGATTCGATTAAATTAGCAATGATTCAGTGTTTTCAGTGTTTATTAATGTGCAGATGAGAAAAAAGCAATTGAATGATGTATTTTTAAGATAATTTAAAATTTAGTATTTTTTTTAATTGAACACCCTGTATATTTTTCAATATTTTTGGAAAGACATTATAATATTTAATTTAAAATCGCTAATACACTTTTGCCCTAATATGAATACTCAAAAAGTTACGAGGGATTTTATTTTAATAGGCGTAGTACAGTTTTCTTGCATTAAAAAT
>JARFOC010019702.1:0-10209 GCA_031763485.1 Osmoderma eremita
TACTCAACAAGGTGGTAAGGGGTATTTTTTAACTTAAATTTATTTTAAGCCACCGTATCCTATACCTAACCTACAGCAATTATATAAGACAAATAATTATTAGTATATCAAGTATTAGTCATCACGTAGGTATAACGATTATTTTAAGTATTTACAAGCCAGAAAAGACAAAAGCAATAGAAATTCTTGATAAAAATTTCATCTAAAGGAGCCATATATCGCAACTATTTGACTCCAAATTGAAATGGATACTTATATATGTAGGTGGAGTTTTCGTCGTCCTTTTGTGCGGTCTGGCCCTAGCAATAGTCGTCGCCATTCTGGAGTTCTGCTGGAACAGCAAGAAAAACGCCCAAACGGACCGACAATCGTTATGTTCAGAAATGGCGGAGGAATTAAGATTTGCCATCCGATGTCACGGATCAAGGCAACGACCCGCTCTAAGGAGATCCTGTACGAGATGCAGTCCAGCCACAACTTACGTTCCGGCTGCTCTCGATCTCCCGCACCTCAATGGGGTAAGTTAATTTATAACCGTCTCGCTACACACTAAGGGAAGACATAATGATGTGTCTTTTTGTGCCCCTTCTGGGCTACCCCATTTCGTTAATCATTTATACAAATTCAGAGCCCTTCTCGCGGCCTACTCGTCGGCGTGTTGTAATTTATCACCGAGAAATGAGCTTTTTAAAATTTATGACAGTTTTACCAGCTCTTATCATGAAAAAATACCGTATTTACAGCTTCCTCCGATATTAAGAATAAACACAGCTATCGAGTAGATACTTATGTAAATGAATTAAAGCTTCTTTATTGATTACCTTGCTGTTATAAAACCATAGAAGGAAAACTGACGGAGAATGTGTAATTTTCTACGAAAAGTTCATGTTTTTTGAGAATCGGTTAAAAAATAATAAGATATACAGTCATAAATACAAAGTGCGTCTGATATAAAATGTGACAGTTATTTTCCAAGCACCAATGTACAATGGTACAAAAAAGTCTTCGTACGATAGCAGTTATAAGTGTATTTATACAATTAAATGCTAAATCTTATATGCAGCATCAAAAGAATTAAATTTCTGCACAATCTGCACTATGTATATATAAAACAGTAAAAGAAATCAGGAAAATCCACACTTTATTCAAAGGATCACAAAAATATAAAAATGTCGACACTATTTGTTACAAAAAAATCTCCGTTGTTGGTGGTTCTATTATAAATGCAACGTGCTGATGCCTGTGCAATGCACACGTATATTTGAAATAATTCATAATAATGGCCGAAGTTAAGTGCAGATTTGCGTACCTCAATAGTAAAATTATATGCCAATGTCAATTCTTTGCTAAAGGTAGCAACTATCGTTAACAAACCTAAATCCATGGTACAATATACTATCCAACATTACGGAAATTCCGGCAGAAGAATAGCTCCCGTTCTGGTCGTCCAAAATTTCTAAACCAACGCGAAGAGAGATACATTCTAAAATTAAGAAAAACCCGAAAATTTGTGCCACAAAAATTGCTAGACAATTACAAACCGAAATGAATGTGACATGTACTGACGAAACAGTACGAAATGTATTGAGGAAACATAATTATAATGCTCCATCTTGCCTCAAGAAGCCATTTATTTCTGTAAGGAACAAAACGAGAAGATTGCAGTATGCGAAAGAACATCTGAATAAAGAAAGAACATTTTGGAACAAGGTAATATTTAGTCACGAGAGCAAGTTTAATATCTATGAGTCAGATGGAAGACAAAGTATGGAGAAAACCTAATACGGAGGTAAAACACGGTGGTGGTAATGTTATGGTGTGGGGGGCGTCTCTCGGCTGTAGCGACAGGCCAATTAACTTTTATAGAGATAACAATGAAGGGTTACCTCAAAATTTTGCAACAAAATTTATTGGAAAGTGCACAGTTAGGGTTACGTGATGATTTTACATTTATGCATGACAATGACCCAAAACATTCTTCGCGAATTGTGAAAGAGTGGTTAGTTTATAATGTAAAACACACTATATTATCCTCCCCAATCACCGAACCTAAATCCCATAGAACGTTTATGGGAAGAACTGGAAAGACCTATTCGCAAACATAAAATAAATAATAAACAAGAATTAAAGGAAAAGCTAGAAACAGAATGGAATAAAATTGAACGTTCAGTTACTGAAAAACTCGGAAACTAAATGGAACACTCAATGAACTCCATCGATGCCTTCGATAATCTGTATGATTCTCTCTTGAAAGAATTCCGGAGCCGCCTTTATACCGAATGGAAGGTAATTGCACTTATATCTTCGAAACGGTGATGTGAAAGTTGTGAGCAGGTGTGACTTCTCATCCAAAATACAATGCCAAAACCTGTAATTACCATCGAGTTTCGAAAAATATTTCGCATTTCCTAGTCTTCCTAGAACATTTTCCGTTGAAAGCATCGGATGTACTTCCCTCAATACGTATTTATTAATTGGTGTATAATCGGCGCATATACGGATGATCCCAATCGGTTTCAGAGCCAGTGCCAGACCTGCGCACCGTTCCTTTGGTTCCGGATTTCCGGTAATAATGGAATCGAAACACATCAAGAGGTTGTAAGCGCAACGGGTTTTTCATCTTCGCGGAGACGTATTCGGTATGAGTCGTATAACTTCAAATGAGTAGTCTTCGGATCGAACGACATTTCTGTTCCATGAATTTCCAACGTTTGTACATCCGCCCCCTCTATGGTGCCGAGAGCTTCGCACGTGTTAAGGTCCAGTACCGATTGTCCAAGAACCTTTAACAACGTAGATTCTGGTCATCTGATATTCTCCCCGATATCCTCTCCAAGGAAAAAAACGAGTGATTCCACCACGTTTTTGCTTGCGTTGGGGCTTCCTTAACCTGATGCCATAAAAAAAATCTTCGTATGTAACGGTAACGATGCAGGTAATCTCAGCTTCCGTGTCGGCCTTGAAATTCACCCTGCATTTCTTTATGTCGACGTCACTACTCAGTGTCTGTATCATCCGGTGTTATTGATTGTCGCAATGAATACGTCATTACCGCTTTCAACTTCCTCGACCTTTGCGCTTTTGCAAACCTTCGAGTGATGACCGTTTTTACTGCATTTATGACACGTAGCCTTCAATACTGAGGGGCACTCCTTTTTTATGTGAGTGTCTCCGCCGCACCTTCCGCAACCTATGTTTGGCTTTTTTCCATCACCATCGGGCTTTTTATTCTTGAATTCAACTACTTTGCATTCGGCGGCTTTTTCTTCCAGAGGTTCGCTTTTGCCGATCTACGGGTATCGGTGCCGTTCATTTTCAAGCTATTGTCCCCATGCAATTGCTTGTTTTGCACTTTGACTTGTCATCTGCACCACCATCACTAACGTCAAATCGCTTCGCAAATATAGCTTTTCCGACATCTTCTGATCACGAATCGCGTGCGCAAGTCTGTCCAGGATGAATTCGTCGTGAAGCACCCCGAAACGAAAATATTTGGACAACGTATGAAGAGAAGTGAGAAATGCGTCAATTGTTTCCCCTTCTTTCTGTGCGCATTTGTATAAAATTGTGTTCGTAAATCACGTTCCTTGTCGCGATAAACTTTTTCTCGAAAGCCTCGACCACTTTGTTACAATCGAATTGCTCAGAACAGAGAGTTGAAACCAGCCGAAAATTCCCTGTGCTCACTCGCCCGTGTGATAAAGAACTATCGTAATCCCTATATATAAGAATGGAAATAAACTATATCCAGAAAATTATAGACCAATTTGTTTATTAAGAGTAGATAGTCTTCATAAAATATTAGAAGAAACTTTACAAATACATAATACACGAAAATAATATGCGTTTCAAAAGAACTACGTCAGCTGCTATTAATCAAAATTAAAACCAAATTGGAACAAAAGTACTGTCGTTTTATTATTTATAGATATGAAGAAAGCTTTCGATTCAATATCTAAAACAAAATTTCGGGAAAAAATGGATAATTCAGGGTTAAGAAGAACTGAAGATAAGTTAATAAGAACATATGTATTGGATAGAATCCAAATTACAGGAACAATAGGCATGGAAAATAAAATATTCTTCATAAATTTTATTAAACAGTATTTTATAATGACTGTTTTTGCTTTGACCATCTTAATTCAAAATTATTATGGGCGTACGACGTTCCAGTGGTTTATTTTAATATTTTCCTTCAAAACCGTGTCTGGAAAATAGGATTTTTAAAAGTTCTTCAACGGAATTCATATTGAATTTGCGTAATACAGCCCAGTGCGGTTGACTAAAACGATACACGGTCATCGCGCGTCGACGCACAACTAAATGGTGCTACAATGTCGGCAGCCTAGTTCACCGTATACCAAGCGGACGTTCGGATGTCCCTGGCACGTCATTCCGTGATTCAAGCGGAGCTAAGAAATTTTCCGGCTGGAAACGTTGTATTAATTTTATTATTGTATTTATTTTTATGCAAAACTATTTTAATTAATACATAATCGAAGATTTATGTTCCAATGTGAACTCATTCTAAATAAATGAATCAAAATAAATTTAAACTTATTACTAAGGTTTAATGTCCCTTTTGATGTTTTCATAAAAAATGCAATAAGTTTCTATCGAATATGTAAAAATCTAATATTTGCTTTTGATTTTGTTTTTCTTCTGTTTATTTCCAGGAAGGTGTTATACTGCCAATGATGGAAATGAAAAAATCGCCCATGACCTACGAGGATGACACCTAGCGGAGACTGCACAGTGGAGGGACGACGTTCTCACGTTCCTCCAGCGCGATAAGGGATTGTTGCGGGGGTCCGTCTAATCCGAAGCCACAGCGATCCGCCACCTTAAACTATAAATCAGCGCCGCAGTGTCCGCCCTATTTGCCGAAAAGCGCGACTCTCGGTCGGAACACTGTGTCGAGTGCGTGCGACGTCGTGTCGGACATAAACGCGGACTTCGAGGACAAAATTCTTTGGAAATTTGAATGTGATTTCGGTAGTCCTAATAATCCGGACGTAGTAGCTAACAGAATACTTCCGGACGCGGTCGTCAGCAGGACAACCACATTGTGATATCTAGGTAGGGACAATTAATAAATTCAATGCAAACGGAACTAACTGTTTTACTGTGTTTGTTCAAACATACAAGAGATCAATTGTTATAAGTTTGATATAAAATAGATTAAATTTTAGTATTTTCTTTCATTCCGTCCACTTTTTACTTATATGTATAGCTTAAATCATTATTAAAAGATTGCTAATTAAATTAGAAAACATAATCACTCGTAACAAACTGAAAAAGATCGCTGAATCGCATTATGTATGGGTATTTAATTATCTAATTGTGAGATGGTACTTTTGTTATTCCTATATTCTTTGATTATGCCATTACTCATAACTAACACTTTACCAGGCAGACATACCAATAGTTGTACATTTGATTGCATAAGTAGTGGTTATATGGGCGATCATTATTTTGGCTATATACAGTGGATACAGGATATACAGTGAGTAAATTAAGTAACCCATAAATTCAGTAATTCCATTGATATTAATTTTTTGGAAAAAATAGAAATTTGCAAAGTTAGTAATAACTTCGTGAGGTAAACATTGTAATGAAAAGAAACTAAATTGATTAACCAGAAAAAAGAACTCTAACAACAACATCAAACACAAAAGTAAATAACACAGAAATAACACTTTTTAAATTACATTTACACTAAATGTTCAAAGTGGCGACCCTGTACCATCTGACAATACCCAAAACGATTATAAAATTCATTCCTCACATTCTCGATGGTTTCAGGTGATATTAACCTAATCTCATGTGGAATTCTTTGCTTGAGATCTTCTAAATTATTGGGTCGATTGTTGTACACTTTACTTTCTAAGTACCCCCATCAAAAGAAGTCTAATCGCGTTAGATCAGGAGACCCAGCCAGCCATTCCATCGGACCTCTTCTACCGATCTATCTTCCAGGGAGAACTTGGTCCAAGTAATGTCGCACATTAATTGCGTAATGAGGCGGAGCGCCATCTTTTTGTAACCAAATGGTATTATTTGGTAGGTCAGGGTTGTTTGCACTGGGGATAATGCATCTAATGCAGGCATCAATTCCAACTGTAAAAATTGCAGGTACCTATCTCCAGTCAAGAATGGACCTAGAATTATCGCACCAATAATTCCTGCCCAAACTTTCTAAGGATATCGGGTATGAATTTCCTGCATCTAATGGAGATTTTCCCTGGGCCAATATCTACAATTCCGTCTATAGATCGTTCCATTTAAACAAAATGTTGCTTCATCCGAAAATAAAGCGCGCTGGAAAAACATTGGATCGCGAAGGCTAATTTCCATCATTTCACAAAATTCTTGCTTACGATCAAAGCCATCTTCTGTCAACCCATGAAACAATTGTAGCTTATATGGGTGGAATTTTTGAACGTTCAAAAGTTTTAAAATTGAAGTGTGGCTTATATTGTGGCCCAAAGCAATGCTTCTACTAGTTGAATGTGTATTGTTTTCAATTTCTATTAGCACATCAAGTTGTGCATCTTCATTTAATGCCGCCAGACATCTAGTTTTGGAAGATTATTTACAACGCCCGTTCCCGATTTTTTTTCTTTCAACCTCACTAAATGTTGCTAGATTTATGGGCTGATCCGGGTATTTTTCTCGAAAAAATTGACACACTTCTTGTTGTGTTCTAACTATGTCGCCATACCCAATCATCATTAACTCTTCAATTCTCTGTTTTTCGCTCAATTGTACCATTTTTATTAATAAAATAGTTTCTCTAGTTCAGAAAAAGCAAAATAATAGCACTTATTTTATTGACATTTACCGTAAACAGTACGACATTTCCCATAACTAATGGTTTTTTTTGTTTATACACCGGCAACTAGATAAAATTTCTCAATTTAATGAATTTTTAATTGGTATTTGAACTTTTAGACTATTTTTCTTAAATTTTTTTTTTAAATGTGATATATAGAAAATTTTATACCGTTGAAAACAAGATAAAGAGCACTACCAAAATCAATAATAAAACATATACGTTGTCATTAAAAAGAAAGTCGATGACGTCATAACATGAAAAACAAATGACATAAGTAACTGAAAATAGGCTGAAAATATTTGCCGAAGTTAAAATCGCTTCCAAAAAAATAATATCAAGGGAATTACTGAATTTATGCGTTACTTAATTTCCACAGTGTATAGTGATCAAGTGCTCAATCAATACTACTCATTACATTTCTGGTACTTATTGTTAGTAATTGCTACTCTTCGATGTCTTTCCTCAGTTAAGCTCGTCTAATTATTGCTTTTGGTCTTCTGCATCTTGTATACACCACATGCCATATACCTCTCTTACCTTTAATTACCAACTAACACTATTAATTAGAGGTAAAACACACAATTTTTGTTTTCACCATACTATTGTGTTGAACCAAAGTCCAAGCAACGCTGTTTATGCTTTTTCATCTACTTTTTGGCACTTAAAATTTATTTTATTTCGTGCCTGCTAACCACATAATTATAAATCTCCTTACATTTCTTTTACGTAATCTTCATTTAACTTATTTACGGTATAAGGCGCAGGCAATTCATTCTGCCTAGAATTTTCGAATTACACATACTAAACAAATTAACTATCACGCAACCTTTAACATATGTTTTAAGAATTCATCGCAGCTTCTTTTATATATCACATTCAAGCAAAGCTGGTTTCAAACAACGGCATAATTTAAACAGTAGTTTAATCCGTTTTTAATAACAGCATGGTATTTTTCGTCGACTATTACTAAAGTTTCGGTGCTCTTAGATTTTTGACTTCCACTATACTTTGCTCAAGCTCCCCCCAATATTGATAGGGTAAAACATGGATTGATTTTGTGTAACTGTAAAAGGTATGCCTCACCAGACGTGCAACTGTTAGCGACGATTTGGGAGACGGCATAATTGCATATTCGACTTCATATAACCGAACATAATTAACTTTTCTTTACTACTATATGACTATACCATTAACACTGGATTAATAATATTGAAAACATATCATACCGTCTTTAATCATTTATTATTTGTTTTCCCAACACATAATATCGATCTCGTAACAACTCAAAGTTGAATACATAAAATAAGAGTTACAGTTGAACTATATATTAATTATGTAGAGTACAAAATATGTTTTCTAATTCAATTGCATACTTAACTATAAAATCATAAGTGGCGTTTCTGCATAGGAAGCTAAAATCAAAACGCCGTGTGCGACTTCAACGACTTAAAGAAAGCTATTTAATTTTGCTTACAATGCATATTGATTAAAATGCATGTAAAATCATTAAATTATTTTGCTTGCCTCTCTCTGTGGCTTTAGAATATTACAATTAGAACAAAAATTATATTTTCAATCAATTGCTAACCAAAACATGTTTTTTTTTAATTTTCATATTACATACAACAGAATCAAAATTGCTCTCAGCTTTCTAATAAAGAATTAAATTTAAAAAAGTAATTTCTATGATTTTAATTTAATTCTAATTTTAAATTTATTTGATACTATTCCATTACTATTATATGTCAATATACCTAATAATGTATGTATGTGTGTATTTAACAAATCTCGTTAATGTTCTTACATCAAGCGTCTCGTCAATAAATAAAAATTTTAATAATCTAATTGCTAAATTTGACGAAGCACCATTTGCAAAAAAAGGAGTATAGCATTACAATCTAATACAACATAAGTTTTCAAAAAATTAATAAACTATGAATAATACTTACTAAACTATCAAAATGCCTTATTTTACAAGGAAATAATCAATCCTCCCGACTTTCTTAGGTACTAATTATCTGTTAGACTCTTTTTAAATTCAATCAGATGAGAGCATTCGCTCCATTTAATTACATCCCATTGTTTAAATTCCATGTCTACGCCAGAAAACTTGGGGTTTTTTTGCACAGGAAACTTCTAAATCGGCTTTTTCTGTGAGGCAAGCCAATTAAATTAACACAACAAACCTTATTACTCCTATTATTTTTGCCAATAACTTCTTTATCTCAAATCGATCTGAAGCAATTCGATGCTCCCACAATATATTGGGTCACACGCCACTTATGATTAATAGCATTTTTCGCATCATCGATTCTAATGTTGATTTATAAGGATAACTTCTGAATGTATGTGTTTATTTGAGCGTTAGCCCTGCTCTACTCGAGGGTTAACGAAAATGTATCTACTGTAAATACGTACGAAACAAGAAATGTCGATGTTTCAATCTATTGTTTCTCATTAGATAAGTCTACGATGCTGTTCTCCGTTTTAATATATTGTTTAAAGTATTGTTGTGAGTTGGTCAGACGATTTAAAAATTAAAGATGTTAATCTTACATCTTGTAAATTCTAATAAATTATTTATTACAATTGAGTTTAATTTTACCTTCGTACTTCCTGGCACACTTATGACAGTTCCACCTAAGCTCTGATTATTCAATTTTAGTGTGACTCTACAAGAGGCACAAAATCAAGTTAAGAACTGCATTAAAAAAAAAGTAAAAGAGCATGCATCACTATAAATAAAGAAATAATGGGTGAGTATTAGTTAACTTGAAATACGAATCTACTACTTTTTATCCCGGTAATAACTAAATTGAAAAATATACTTGTACAAAAGAGAACAAGCAGTACAAATGCGTATCTTCCGTAGACCGTACATGATATTTATTTGAGCAACAAATCACACTTTCTGCTGTCACACAATTTATCTTTCGAATTTCTGACTGACTACACCGCGTCTTTTAAAGAAAATAGTACAGCGTATGCCGGTCACGTTCATTCCATACAATCAGACCCTGCTGTGACATCCTTCTTCGAAGATGTGTTTATATTCTGTACGACGTGTGAACTACAATACCTCATAAAACATTCCCTTATAAATAGAGGCCACGTTGTATATTAATAAAATAGGTTATCGTCCAAAATTACCGCATAATTATAGCTGTTTAAGTAATTTAACTATTCACTTTCAAAAGGGTGGAATATTAGTTAGTTATTCGAAGCTAAACATTCAATTAATAAATGAACATCTTCCAAATTAAAGTGCTTTTTAACGAATAAACTAATATATTGTACTATGTAGGTTAGGTATAGGATACGGTGGCTTAAAATAAATTTAAGTTAAAAAATACCCCTTACCACCTTGTTGA
>JARFOC010019723.1:0-10207 GCA_031763485.1 Osmoderma eremita
TGTCTCTTCGATTTATATGTGGTTTTTCATTAATTTTGTCAGTTGTTAGTAACTGAATCAATTCAATGTTTGATTGCTTTAACACATGTATTTCCTTTTTTAAATCGGATATGACTTGATTTAATTGATTTACCTCTTTGCATACTATATCTTGACTAACTACTGCAAATTCCTCACTTTTAAGAAACGAGATAATATCTTCATTTTTATAAAAATCGGGAGGTATACCTCCCGACCTTAAGTTAGAAGGCATTTTAACTTTAACTTTTTGCCGAATTTCTCACTTTTCACCACAACACTGCTATCGCACGTCCGTCCACCTACAGGATCGAACACACATAATTCTGGATACGTCGACCTTAATGAAGTTAGGTACATTTTTAATAGATAATCTGTGACACGACCTTCAAAATATAATATAGACTTTCAGTCTAACCGGCCTTGTGTATCTTTAGTTCAAAGCATCATTCTTGTTTTAAAGGAAGCGCCACCTTACGGAGCTTTCTGTACGTGACCAGTACCACACATTTGTTATGTATAAATTCCGTTCAATAGTTTTATATGGAAAACTAGCCTTCCAACTGTAATCCCGTTTTATGTCATTTTAAATTCAAACGAAAATTGGTACCGCAAAGGGCCGAATAGACTGCAAATCTATCATTAAGTATAGTAGGATATGCGCTTACGACACTCCTGATTTCACACAACATGACTTATAGTTCAAAATGTTTGATATTTTACTATTAAAAACATGAAAAATTATCATTCATTCATGTTGTTTAGTTTATATCAAATTAGGGGATGCAAAGGAAAAAATGTAAAATAAAATCCTTCGAAATTAAAAACGTTTTCAATTTTCTTATAAGCTTCCAACAATTTTTTAAAATTTTTGTTATACCATTTTTACGTAGTTATAATCTTTAAAAAAATGTTCATTAACGTTTGTTCGTTGTACTGGCACTCGAACGTTTGATAAAGCCCCTATAAGCTTCGTTTAAAATCATTCTTTTAATCGAATCACCGTCAGCTGGGTTCATTAATCACTTTAAACATCCTTTCCAGATCTGTAAATCGCAATGGATGAAATTGAATTGATTTATTTTCACGGTGATCGAACAATTATATGGTATTGTTGGTGTCAACGGCTTTTTTTCGTATTATTTTCCACGCCTACGAAGGTAAACAAAGATATTTGACCAACACAGCTGTATATGTCTATATAGAAGGTAGTACAAATGCATCGGAACACCCGATTTCTGACTGAACTGATAATTGAAACGAAAAAGATCTTTTGTAAAAGAATAGTTTTTATAGATTGCTTAAGCTACATATTTCTCAATGATAATCGCATTTTTCGCTCAAGAACATTATACTACCTACCATGGGGATCTCGCTTATTATTGGAGATAGAGGATAGGTATAAATTTGGCAAAATTGTTGAATCTTGTGTTTGTTATGAATCCGAAGAAACAACAAACCTGTGACAAATGACGTTCGAGATTTTTTTAAATACAACAAAAACCCATTTTCGTCTTTTATCTCCAGCATTTTTATTCGGCCTTGCAGAGAAATACTAGAAACACATTCTTACGGTCACTCTTGATCCTCTATCTAATGGTGTACTCGAAATTTTTATATGACGTTTCGATTCCTTCTGGCCATCATCAACTCTCCTATTTCTTATCGGCGCCATATTGTATTTTGACACCGCTAAAAAGTTTTTTTTTCTGATTTCAACCATGTAGGTATAACATGTTGACTAAAGTTTTGATATTATGGTTTTATTGACCAAGAATACATTTTAATATTAAATAAGGTAGCCATGAAATTTAAAACTGTCAAACGTTTCAATTATCATTCATTAGTAATAGAAAAATGTCGTATACCAACGAAAATAAACGAAATATGTTAAGTATTTTTTATTTATCCAACCGAAATACAACAATAGAGAGTATAACAAAACAATGAACCAACAATTACAGTAAATGTTCAAATAACTGGCCATTTTGGTAATACACAATCGCGCACGGTTTCCGACATTTTGAACTGCCTTTTGTGTGGTTCTTCTAGAAACTATATCGAAAGCATTCTGGCGTCTACATCGAATTTCTTCAATGTTTTGTGGGATATCATCTTTACAAATATTAATTTTAACAGCTCCACTATTTCTAATGCAATGGTTTGCAAACTCTTAATTCAGAATTCTCGCATTGTGAACCGGTGCGCCGTTTTGTTGCCACCATAGATGCTGTAGTTGATCTAGTGGAATATTGTTATCTGAGAAGTTAGGTACGTACGTGTGAAGAAGGTTCAAGTATATCTCCTCATTTAATGGTTTTCATACATAACTGGTTCTATGAGACGGTTTTCCAAAATGCCCATCAAAACAACGATGTTGAGGTCTCCTTGCCTTCTTTTGTCTGCGATCTTCTAATGTCCAATAGTGCTCCGTATTTCTGTTAAACATATCAGAATTCGTAAATTTTGATTCATCTGATCAGATGATTCTGTTTAAAAAATCTTCCCACTAACCAGTTGCAGTACCCCAGTCGTAAAAAATTATCACCAAATACTAAACTGTGGATGAATCCTGTGTGATTTAAACCTGTCTTGCTGTAAAGTTCTCCATACTCGAGTCTGAGGTAAATTTAATTCTGACGCTACTTCGCATGGAGATGTTAATGGATTATTATTTATCTAGAAAATACAATATTTACATAAATATGGCAAAAGAACGCATTTACTTTACTATTTGTAAAATATTGCGTTGATTTTCATACAAATTCTTAACATAAATAATACGCGGCTTGGTAAGCGATCCATTCTTGACCAAGTGTCAAACAAGATATAGAGAAATGGTACGACGTGTTGTCTTTCTGGACACAATTATAAATATCTTGTACTCACTATTGTTAAGTATTCTAATAAAGAATACTTAACATATCTCGTTTCTTTTTGTTGGTGTACGACGTTTTTCTATTACTAATGAACGATAATTGAAACGTTCAACAGTTTTAAATTTCATGACTACCTTATTTAATATTACAATGTATTCTTGGGCAATAAAGCCATAATATCAAAACTTTTTTCAACATGTTATTATGGTTGAAATAAAAAAAAAACTCTTTTTGACGGTGTCAAAATCCAATATCCAATGAATCGAAACATCATATAAAAATTTCGAGTGCACCATTAGATAGAAGATCAAAAGTGACCCTGAGAATGTGTTTTTAGTTTTTCTCTGCAAAGCCGAATAAAAGTGCTAGAGGTAAAAGAAGAAAATGGGTTTTTTTTGTTTTTTTTTTAAATCTCGAACGTCATTTGTCACAGGCCTATTTTTCCTTCGAATTCATAACAAACACAAAATTTAGCAACTGTGCCAAATTCAAACCTACCCTCTATCTCCAATAATAAGCGAGATCCCCATTGCGAGGGTGGAAAATGAATCATCCTGCATATTTATGTGGTGTGGAGTGCTTTAGTTCCTAAGACGAGTCAACTGTAATGCTATTGGATGTATTTCACTTTTTTCGCATTAAAATTAATGAAGATGTCACAACGTTTCAACTATTGATTCAATCAGAAATCTGGTGCCGGGACATATTTACCCAACATTTGAAAGAACTATAATACTAGATATATGACATCTGACAGGTCATATTTGACATTTGAATTTTGACATTTGTAGAATCAGAAATTTGGCCGACCATAGGAAAAACAATAATTCCACGACCACCACCTGGGAACTGCTGGAAGCCCATTTCATATTATTTTTATGAGTACCGTTCTGCTATCCCCTACTGTTTTGGCGGTTGTTCCGTTGTCCCTGTGGAAGAAGACGCAATTTACTGCGAACGCGTTTTACATATTTGACTGCGTCCACCTATACATACTGTCCGCACTGACCGTTCGGTCTACGGTGACTGGAGTCAAATCTCCCCGGAAGATTTAGGTGTCCGGCATAATGGAAATTTATCGTCAACGTTGTTTGCCATGTCCGCATACTAGGGCGAAGCGTTGTTCGCACCACACGCGTGTGTGGGGAGGATTGTCTGCCTGTCTCCTGTCCTGTGTTGATGAACGGTTGTCTTTTTTGTCGCCGGAATAAATATCAATTTCGGTCTGATCGCTCGGGGGGATTCTACCCGGGGTATCCGGGACGCTATGAAACGGCATTTGCGGCCTGAATTAATAAAAAAATATGTTTCGAATCGTTCCCTACTTTCTGTAAATAACGAATTTATTAAGAGTAAAATTGTTCGGACATCCTGAACAAATAAATCCACTGGCCATTTGTAAACAGTTATACTTGGAATTGGTAAATATTTACAATGGCTCAAATCAACAGCGATTATTATTGCATTATTCTTTTAAAAAAAAGCGTAGTAAATTTAGATTTTTTGCAAAAGCCATTAATTATGATTTGGAAAATCTAGAAAACCTATATTTGCAAATAAAAATAATATAAAATGGAAATTAATTTCAGAGGTATTTCGCCAATGAAGGGACAATCTCTATCTAAAATTCTTCTTTGCACATAAATAAATTAATAAAAAGTCCAAATTCATTTTGAATTGTAAAAATATTATGCTGTGAAGTATCACTCGAGTTTGCTACGGCATTAAAGGTTCTGTTTGTAAAACAAAACTAATTGTTTAGGTAATATATGTCTATATTATAAGTCTAATGCTATATTCTTGTCCTATCTAATCGCTCTATAAATTAACATCTGACATTTAACTTCTGCTTTTGGTTCTTGGGGATTTTGTGTTTTGCATGAAGACAAATACAAAAATAAGTCAGAGTTGGAGATACTTCGGAAGCGATTAAAGGGTAAACTCTGATATATGAGCCTTGCTCGTATTTTTAAATTTCTTTCTGTAAAAAGTAGATAGCTGAAAAAGAAACGATTTTTCTTAATAAAAGCAAAAAGCCGGAAAGACTGGAGAAAGCAATAATTTAATAAGATATGTAAATAGTAGGGTTTAACGCCAAGCTAGCTTACGAGGCCTCGATATGTTGAAGTAACGTCATGCTGTCTCGATCGAGGCCCGTATCGATACATTTAAATGTACACAGATGTGCAATTTGGCAAGATGACTTTTTATTTGTACAGATATAGGTATGAGTTGACAAAAGTATAAAATAGCTCACATAATTATGCCTTGACATATCACAATAATGACTTAAAAGAATTTATGTTAGTTAAATTAATTACAACTCAGGGCTTTAATAAAGGAAGTCACAATAACTTACCTTCTCAGAATGATCTGTATTTTAATTTATTGAAGATAATCTCCATTTTTCACAGAAAAATTAAATATATTCTAAACATACCCAACATACAGCACTTGTACGCACTATTTTATATAACCATCACTAAAAGCAAAGTAACAGTGCCTTTTTTATCTAGAACGCGTGTCTCAAAGTTTTTGGCAAAAAAGAAAATATTCCTCCTAATTTACCAATACAAGAACAAATAAAAGAAACATTATTCACTGTCTATAAACGGGTAGGTCCATTGTGATCAATTCTTCGTCACGTGATATGTACATACATATGTATGTAGAACTGAACTTAATATATAAACAGTAATAAATTTAAAAAAAGTAAAGATTGAAAGTTTATTTTATCCAAATTACTAATCAAATAGTAGGACCTAATTCGTTTAAAGATAATTGTATTATTATTTCTAATATTAGTAAAGATAGCAAGGACTGTGGGGCAGCACAATAAACACACTGTTCGGATTACTCCTCCCGCACAAAGTATTGATTAATTCAAGTCGGATACCGACTTGATAATGGGAATCCACGTATTCCCGAAACACGTGTCGTCCAGAATTAATTAATACATTATGCGGGAGTAGTAATCCGAACAGTGTGTTTATCATTTCTAATATTAGTGTAATTGAAGTACATCATATAGAAAACTAAATAAAAGAAAAAATGAGAATCGTTGTATCCTATCTATTATTCTTAAATGTCTTTGTTTTCTTGTGGACCGACGATGTCATATGACAATTAACATCTGATATTCAACATCGACCTCGACACTTTATATTAAAGATGATAGATATAGTAGGATTTTTTAATGTTTTCCGATGCGTCATAAATACCCCGTTCAAGTAAAGACAACATACACGTGTGGTATAAATGTGCAAAAAAAGTAACGTATGTCTTACATAGTTACGCAATACGTTTAAAATTGGCACATATACAATACTGAAGTATGACTGAAATAAACGATATCTCGTATACGTTTTCTTCCATGAATGATTTAAAAAAAAATATTGACATTGACTTTTGCGGTAGTATTATGACATCCTGTCTTATCATTACGTCAAATTGTTGTAATTCTCATTTGTGTTAGGGATATTTTCTAGATATTTAAACGTATTAATCGCTTATTATTAACTCTCTCACCACTTGAAAGAATAATTTGTGAGTATAACTTTTAGAAACATATTGTTTTTTAAATACATTGTCCCTTACAGAATTTGTCATGTCGGGAAAGCGCGTAGGAGTTGATCTACAAGCTTCTTAAGTACTTTGAAGAAGAAAAGAAGGACGGGGGACCATTAATATCTGCTAATGCTGTCCAAAATTAAATGATAATTACCTAATACGTGATTTTTAGTTTAGAGTTATAACTGTAATAAATTTCAGAGGGTTTCAGAGGCACTGGGTATATCCGTGAGAACAGTATGTAAGATAAAACAAAAATTAGTAAACCCAGCAGGTTCTTCACTAGTAAAGTATACACCTCGTGCTATGTCCAAAACTAGAGATTTGGATGAACGAACTAAGGTGACAGTACGAAATATTATATATGAAATGTACAAGCAAAGCGAGGGAAAACATAATCAAAGTAACATTATCTTTATTTAATGTGTAGAAATATATAACTCTAAAATCACTTAATGATGTATTGCAAGAGAAAAATATATCGAATATCAGCGAAACTTCTTTAAATAAATTATTGATCTGCCTAGGATTCAAATTTAAAAAGAAAGACAACTGTAGAGCGCTAATGGAGAAAACCAATATAGCTGCTTCAAGATATTTCTTTTTAAGGAACTATAACAAGAATTTAAATTCCTCTTTCAAAAGGCAAGTTGTTTTTCTCGATGATATCTGGATATTTTCGAAGGGTGGCAAACGCAGATCTTGGCAAGACCCTAATGTCAAAAGTGTTAGAAAACCAGGAGGATATAATGGTAAACGATTCATTGTGGTTAATGCTGGAACAGAAAATGGCTTTATTAAAAATGCTGCTCTATTGTTTCAATGTAAATCGGATTTTAACGAAGATGAGTTTGTCATATCAGTAGATTATGGATCTGAAAGTGAAGAAGACAGTGAATAATCAAAATATGTATTTAATTTGTTAGCTTTATTTTCCTTTTTTATTTATATATTTTTTATTATTTGAAGATTTTGTAATTTATCTTGTTTTTAATATTAAGTGGTTCAGTGTCCTTTTTAAAAATAAAAATTTATGACGATATATATCTATGTACGATTGCAGCCGCCGAAATGTGCACGAATTTCTTTTACAGTTTGATTTGTACTTTAAGTAATAGGCGTCCTTTAAACGTTATCGAATTTTCAATATGTTTATGTCAAAAGTTTTTTTTCAGGAAAAACTGTGATTTGTGAGAAGTAAACCGACTACAATTTGCTAATCAGTTTTCAAATGCCGATGAAGAGTTTTGAAGTTCTGTAGTTTTTTCAGACGAAAAATGTTTTCAATCTGTAAGTTCTGGCCGCTCTTCGGTTAATTTTTGGGGATGGATAAGTGTTCATGGACCTGGAGTATGCTGGAAAATAGATGGACGTTTAACGGTGCAACACTATAGAGAAATATTGGAAAATGTTATGTTACCATCCGTGAAGACTACTTTCCCAGCAATTTCGTTTTTCAACAGGCAAGAAAAATAATTTAATTTTGAGCTTAAAAATAAAATTACACATTTCTCTGTCTCAGGACAATTTCCCAGTTCACACTGCAAGGATTGTAAGACAATGGATGGATGAAAATGCAATTTATTTACTACCTTGGTCTTCCAGAAGTCCGGATTTAAATCCGATTGAAAACATCTGAAGAAACATGACAAAAAAATATATTCTGCAGATTTTAGGCCGAGAAATGCAGTGGAACTTCAGGACACTGCTCAAAATGCTTGAGAGAACCTTATGAGGACACACATTTGTCTATGAGAAGACGGCTAGAACTTGTGATTGCAGCTAACGGCGTATATAAGTTATTAAAAAAAACGTTGATTTTTAAGATTTAAGAATTGCTTGGTTTCTACTTTTTTGAATAAACTTTGTTTTTAACTAATTTCAATTTAGCATTGCGTCTAATAGATTTATTTTATTACAAAATAAAAAAAAGTTGCTCCCTTCACGAAAGTCACTGGATAAAGCCAAATTCAAACTACGGGAAAATAGGGAAATTTGTCTCAAGTATCGTGCACATTTCGGTGGCCGCAATTGTACTTATTAGAGAATTTTGTTGTTTGATTTTATTGTATTTTATAGTAGTTGATGACAGTGCACATATTAGGTACTGAAAATAAAAGTAAACATACCGATTTTATTCATACAGCGATTTTGTAATGACGCACCGGCAAACATTAAAAAATCCTACTGTATATGGTATTTTATAGCTGTCGTATCTAACATCTTAAATTTCACATTTGATATTTGACAGTTCACGCTCAATATCTAGCATTTGATAATTGACCCACGAAAATTGGCATCTGACATTTAAATTTTAACGGCTCTTGGATATTTTAGAATTTATCTTGGCCGCTAGTTAATTGTCGGTCGTATGAATTTCCAATTTCCTGCTAACTTTTCATGGAAGTATTAGATTTTAATTCCCATAATCGGTTTAATTCATTCCTATTCCATTAACGACTTTTGTCAATAATTTCTGTGCGGGTTGATTTGGTTACAAAACACATTCGCTGTCAATACTTTTCGGAGCTAATTGTTGCCGTAAAAATTTACCTTCATCGCCCATTCTAACGAAGTGGTAATTAAGATTAGTTACCCTATACAGTAATCGCCGGCACAGCTGGCGATAGCCACAATTTTTCCTCCACCTGATTACGCGGTAAAACGATTGCCTTTTGTTTCATTCGGCCACATCCGCTCCCTCGGGAATGTCACTATATTATCGATGCGCAGTTTGTAAAAATTTATGTCCCCGCATAAAAGCCACGGCTGTTATTCTTTCTCACCCTCCTCCTCTACCCCTGCCCCGTTTGTACCCTTCAGTTTGGACCTCGTTCACCATTTCCTTGGCGGTGCCGGTTCGACCATTGGGTAGGTACTTTACCACTGGGTAATTTGCGGGGGCACGCATGATCACCATTACTCTTCCAGGCGTTAAAATAATTTGACGTCACTCCACGCACACACACACTCAAATAAAAGTACACACAGAGAGAGAGAAACATAGAAAGAAGGAGAAAGAGAAAGTCGAAGCTCTAACGTTACTATGTTAGTGTCTTCTTACCCTGTGGTGGAGCTGGGGAGTAAATGGCCGGGAAAAGCTTGATTCATTCCAGACCTCACGTCGGAAATTGAAGAGCTTTTAGCCTCGGATCTTCGGTAGGGATTGGCACACGCTTTTAGCACATTTTTTTGTCGCGGACATCCCTTTTTTTCCTATATTTTCCTTTTTTTGCCGGATTCTATTTTACGGGGAAAACACCTTACCTTTTGGGGTGGAGGAAATCAAAGGCGGATGCATTAGCGATTGATCTCGCGGTTGTAATAGTTGCTCCATTTGGAAATTTACACTAAGGGTTTTGAACCAGTTAGTTTGCTTTTTTAGTAAAACCAAAATCTATCAGTTCAACTCAACACGATTTTCTTAAAAAATAGATTTACTTAATATCACTATTGTTGAGGATGCCAACAGTGTGTATATTAGATTAATCTTAGAAAGTAACCTCCTATCAGGCTGCCTCCTTTTCATGTAGCGTTGGTGATACATTTCACTAGCTTCAATGCTATTTCGATTGTTAGCATAATAAGAAAAAAACATATCATTCCTTTCTTGGTAGCTATACATTTTCTGAATTTGTTGAATAAAATTACAAAAGTACTTATTTGATATAAAATACAAAATAGGATACGGTGGCTTAAAATAGTATAAAATAATAAAAAATACCCTTACCACCTCGATG
>JARFOC010019743.1:0-10206 GCA_031763485.1 Osmoderma eremita
ATTTAACCGAATCTGTAGCATTAATAATAAGAAAGTTAGCAATAGTGCCCCGAAATTTTTGAACAGCCTGTATATATGATCCAAGAACAGTGCTCTTTATCATTATTTTTATTAACCAAGCCTTATCTAGGTTATATCTCGGTATTGTAAAAATTTGTTTAAGGTTTTTATATAGCATATCCCCAAAGCAAAATTCCTTTGCGAAAGTATGTTTTAATGAAGTTCGTGCGATCAGTTGATTAGATGGAACTATATATATATAACTAGGTTATATAACTAGGAAATGGAATGTTCGATATTGTTATTTGATTGCGTATTCTGTGATTAATTATAACGAAAAATGCTTAACAATTATTAGATTATTGGAAAGGCACAAACCGACTCACCAGGAAATGCACACGAGCATGTTCGAATGATTAATTTTTTTCTAAATCATTAACGCAACGCCAAACCGTAACGGATTTCCAACGGGAGTAAATTCCTAACGCGTACTACATTATATTTCGCATGTCCTATAAAAACACATTGTGACAACGTTCTATTGTTTGTGGGCGTGTTTTTGATTTGCTGCTTCCGTGAGTGCATTTTCTGTCCTGCGCAGATAACGTGATCAAGTGCAATAAACCCGTTATAAAAAAAAGGTGTCGCCGTTTAACACAAACATACATATATCGCTGACACCGAACCAGCGTATCCTAAATAATTAATGGTGACAATAATATTGTTACTGTCCCTCGGTTTATTGCGATGCCGAAAAATGAGTTTGAATGCGAATATGCCACATCGCAAAAAGGAACATGCTGATGGCTGTTTATTTCGAAAAATAGTAGTATTTTTGTGTCGTCTATTATTTGGGGGAGTAAACGTTTCATTGCGAAATTATCATTAATTGTGGTGATGACACATACGATTAATGAAAATATAAATGTAGTGACGTAAATTTAGGAAGTTTTGATATTTTTGTAGTTCAAAAAGTAACAAAATGATTTTGATGAAGGATAGATAAACATATATAAAACCCAGATATAATTGTTGCAGATAAAGAGCGAGATATATATGTTGGGTTAAGTAAAACAGTGTTACATCAGAAGGCGCAGGATTAAGATAAAATAAAAATAAAAAAGCTAAGTTAGTAGAAGCATACATACATAAATGTTTTAGATTAGTTTTGTGTTAATGATGTTTGTTACAATAATATATATATGGTGGAGAGAATGCAATAGAATATACCGCAGTCGTTATTTTTAATTCTACTAGACAGTTGATCGATCGGATTATTCAGGCTAAAACTACAGAAAACCACAATTTAAAAAGAAACCAGGGAAGATATGATGCAAATAACCTGAAAATTCAGTTGAATTTATTTGAACCAATTGTTGTTTATATGCTATTCGTCGATTCACATATATTTAAAAACTAAAAATATGTGTCAATATCTTTCTATGCCAAGATGTAAGTTATCTGTCAGAATTACTATTTCATCTTGAAGAAATATAATTTCACACAACTTAAGATCAAATTCCTTTGCGACAAAAAATTACTAGTAGGCTGCTAGGCGATGATCGATTTTATATTAGGTTATACAAGGTGATTTATAAGGTTTGTGACAACATTGGGATATAAAAGTTGGTGCAATTGTAAGTAAAAAATATTATTATGAACGTCATAATCGTTTAAAGGTTTGATGATTTAGAGTTGGCTTCTTAACGTAGAATAATTTAGTTAAATTCATAATAACATTGTTTGTTTAAAATTACGTCAACTTTACCTCATAAAATTTGTCAAATGACTTATGACTCACCCAACCGTAAGGAAATTTACAATTTGGCCAATTACTTAGAACTTTGTATAACTCCACTTAAGTATTCGGATTCACAATTTGTCGATAAATAGCGATGGAGCTAAAAACTTTATTTGCACCTCAATCCTCAACTGCGCGACTTTGTTAATGAACGCTCCATTGTTACTGATCTGGCGGAGATTACACAGTTTATATAAGCTATGGATTAGACGAGATCAACACAGATTTTTCTTTAAAAAATGATTTAATGCAATGCGTTTTGATTATTCGATAAGTTTTTGGAATTTTATTTTCAGTCATTATATTTAAGACGCCGATTACTCCCGATACTTCACTTCTGCTTGTGGCGTACCTCAAGGCTCCAATTTGAGGTCTTTGCTATTCGCCAACGACTTTATAGGTAATCATACATTTCTTGGAGTTTTTGGCTAGTTTATGAGAACGATTTGAAAATTTGCAGATGTGTCGAAATGTTCGTATTGATAATTACTTCAAAACAACTGAAAATCATTTGGTTAAATAAGGTGTATAATGTGTACAGCTTCTTGAAAATCAGAAGATCACAACCGAGATTCCTATCGCTTAGTTGTTAGATTACTACATATTAAAACCCTAATGGATTATGACACTTAAAAACATTTATGTGCATATTTCAGTCGAAATAAGCATTTTGGATTACCTCAAAATGGCTAAAAGGTTACTTAACCCCATTCAGCAATAAACATTTTGTTTTAAGAGTATCAAAAGAACAATTTTTAACATCTTTTGTTTCAATATAAATTTTATCTTTACTTCAGTACATAATCTAGTGCAATCTTTCAATATATTTGATAAACATTTTTCCTGCTTTTCTAAGTCTTTACCATCCACATAAAACCGAAGTAATGCAATTCCAAAATTAATCACCCTTTATAAACACAGAAGAAACAACAAACAAACTGAAATGACGTTAGCTTTCCTATACACACGCCATTAAGGCGATTGAAATGTATGTACATAGCTGTCCTGATAATGTCCCGATGTCCAGCGTTTTCGCGAGATGAATGCATTCGGTACATTTCAATAGAATACCTCAACCCCTTACATCACCAAAAGAGGGTTCTCATGCGCAATGTGTGACACATCAAAGGGGGCCTTTTCCTATATATCTCGACCGTTTTCTACGATGTATTTACCTATGCGTAAGTATTGTATGTGTATACATATGTGTGTGACGATCTTGAAAAGTTCTCTTGATAGACTGAGGTCGTAGGGCCCTTCGAAAGGAGGAGAAGAACTTTTTGAAACGCAACCTTATGATGTGATTTTGAAAAGATCGATGAAATGTTTTTCTCGTTTCGGCCTTTATTGCTTTTCTACTCTATTTGAAGAGATGTTCATTAATATATTTTTCTGGTCTATCCGAAAAAAAAAGAGGTTGAGGATGGTTGTTTGGAAACGAAACTTTTTGTATAAAAAGAACTGTCACGACCACTTAAGAAGTATATTAAAACATGCAATTGTTGATCTTTCATTTTTTCAATGTTTCTTTAAAATGAAAACGAATAACACTTTCTGAAAAAAAAACCTTTGAAAAAGATTATAATTAAGCTTTTCTTCCATTTAATACATCTCTTACCGTTTCTAAGATGCTCAGGACAGGTAAGCCTTTTTATCTTGAAGGCGATGTGCAAACAGTTGCAAACGATTATGTTGATAGTAACTTGACCACGTCACTAGATTCTAATTGGGCAATTTACACGACTGGTAAACAAGATAATAGCAAAATGTAATATACGTGAATTCATCAATTAACAAGAACAGTAAAGGTTGTCGAGAAGACATTATGCCCTTTGCATGGTCCTTCATTAATTTAATTTCATTAAAAGTATCCCATTAGTATATGAAGTTTTCTCGTGTACCTATGTACAGTAAGCTCCAACATAAATGTCGCGTCTCTTGCTTACCGCTTCACGTTCTACGGCGGGTATAGTCGGTGGATGTCGGTTCGATGTCGAATGTTGTACGGTGTATATTTATTATTTTAAGATGACATTCGATTCCGTACTTTTAGAGCCGAATATTATTTCTACTTACTTTTGTTACTATCACGCTTTTATAATTTTTAACAACGATTGCCACAACAAAGTTTATTTAAATTTTGATTTTTCAATTTAATTAGGTCGAATGAATTATATCATTTCAATTTGGGCAATAAATTTTGCAGTTCACAAGATTCCCTATATAATTCGGTTATAAAAAAATGAATATTATGAGTAAACTGCTACAACTGATTACGACATACTTTCATTATCTGATTTAAGATAAGAAATATGTATATGATTTTCTCTGGCATCTGATTTTGTAAAAAAATCGTACGTCATTGACTATTTTTTATAGGAGTCTTCGGGATTTTACACTAAATATATAGATGATTTTCGTCTGTATTTTTAATTATTGTAACTATACAGGCTGTGATCCCATTATCAAACATTGAGATTTTTTTAAATTATCAAAGTTGTGTATTTTGTAATGCCGATTCCATTGAGGAATTTTTAAAATGGTTTGGAAAGTATCTGCAAAAAAGAAAACTGAAATTTTCCTTTTCGTAGGCGAAAATCAACAACTTCTGCGATCGTGGATCTTGTCGACCGCGTGACCGCCGCTTTCAACGAAACGGATGCCCTAGTCCTAATTTGTTGCGATTTGACCAAGGCGTTTGATTGTGTGGACCACGAGATACTACTAAAAAGAAATTCAATTTTATGGAGTACGGGGAGTACCAAATACCCTATATTACAATCGTATTTGGGGGGAAGGGAACAGATCACCATTGTGGATAATATCAAGTAAGAGTGCGCACTTACAAATAAGGGTATACCACAAGGCTCTGTAGTGGGACCACTTCTCTTCCTTATATACATCAATGACATTAGCTGTGATAAAGTATATTTGTTCGTCGACGTCACCTCGATTCTAACAAGGGGTGCGTCACCAGATATTGCACTGGACAACGCGCAGACTAAACTGGCGGAAGCTGAAGAGTGGTTTACAGCAAATAAAGTTCATTTGAATCACGCTGAGACGCAACAACTAAAACTGACCGCCAAACAGATTCCTGGGGGAAAGGGTGGTACCGTGAATATCTTGGGTCTCCGGGTGTCATACAACTTAAATTATAAGGATCACATTACAAGTTTAAATAACAAACTGGCTGCCGCTATCTACGCAGTTAGACGGATGAGACAAGTAGCAACATACGAGGCAGCTCGTATAGCCTACTTCTCCTTATTTCATTCTAGAGCAGTATACGGAATCCTACTTTGGGGTTACAC
The DNA here is from genome assembly GCA_031763485.1 of Osmoderma eremita. Taxonomy (NCBI): domain Eukaryota; kingdom Metazoa; phylum Arthropoda; class Insecta; order Coleoptera; family Scarabaeidae; genus Osmoderma; species Osmoderma eremita. Next base: position 5,116 of record JARFOC010019743.1, read on the forward strand.
GCCAGAAGCAAGGTCGGTTTTCCTAAAGCAAAAGGCCGCCATTAGGATCATATGCAACAAACCATATCGTGCACCTTGTTTCATATGGAAATTGATTACTTTAATTGGGGAAAATTATAACTAATGTCCAAATAAAATTCAAGATAGCACTAGTTCGTTATTTTACTTTAAAGAAAATTCAAATAATTTCTAAGCTGTTCCGAATTTTAAAAAATTGTCAACGGGATTTTGGGGAAGCAAAAATTAGTCAGCGAAATAGGTTTTTGTTCTAATGAAAATTATGTTATTTGACTTTTATGTAAAAATTGGTCAGCGAAATTGGTTTTGATTCTTCGAAAAATGGTACTACTTCGATGCAAGAAAATTATTGCATAATATGTAGTTTGTTAACCCCGAAAAATATTCCCCCTCAGAGAGGATAAAAAGTACTTTTTTGCCCCATATTTTTTTAATAACTAATGTTTGCTTGCCTGTCTCCATATAACTGATTTCGTAATGATACTACAAACAATTCAGATTGCAAGAAAATCGTTTGTTTGGGTAATGGAGTCCGCAGCGTAACCCTCGTTTAGTTAATATTTGGGCGAATATCAATGCATGAAGCTATGAATATGAAGCTATGTCACACCATTTCCCATTTTACGACTTAATAGCCTGCCTAGCAATTTAACTAGTTTACGTTCGTGAAACCGGGCATCTCACAGTTCTTGCTATAAATGTTATCAGATAATCCTTAAAGTCATAAAACGGAAAATCTTTGCTTTCTTAGAACCTTAGTTCTTTGACTTACAAATTAAATCAAACTGATTATTTATTACAGGCGTAAAACAATTCACACCATATACATAACATAATTGTTTTAAATATTGATCTCAGCATGCAATTTCATATTGTCGCGGAATATCGTAACGGTATCGTCGCGACATCTTGCGGCAACTGCACGAAGCTTGTCGTTGATTTAAATGTATATTAGTTTAAATTGTAATTATCTACGTTTGTGTATAAATCGGAGTGATTTGTAAATAGTGCAGTTAAGCGTTAAAGTTCTTGAATTATTGCAAGAACTTTTGTGTGTATACTTGATTTTAAGTGCTTAATCAATAAAGCGAATTAACGAAATTAGACAGTGAGCGGTGTTTGTATTTTATGTCCGAAATCTAAGTTCGTGAAATTACAATTCATCTATTCGTTTTGTTAATTACTATATCTGGTATCGCGTGGGTTATGTATACAGTTTAATCTTCCCATTTTATTGAATGTAATAAAATATTTAACATTGTATAAGGTATACTGTATACGTGTATAGGCATTTACCACGTTTTGTATAATATACACACCTGTCAAATTAAGTACATTTTCGTTTAACACGTGCGCTTTTAGTAATAGTTATTCCCATATTGTATGCTCGAAATATAAAGCTTTCGGTTTTTCACAGCGAAACTTTGGAGAAATTTGCGTCAACGGTTACTTCAAAATATCATCAGATTCCTGGAATTTTTAGATCACAGATTCTACAGAAAAATATCTCTTAGTTTTTCGCAAACCTTGCTAGACTAATTGTGAGGATCTTTCCACGCAGAGCGATAAACACACGTTACCGATACAAACGACGGATTGAGGACCTAGTGTGAAAAAACAGACAGTGATGTTTTGTAGGCGACACTACAAAATGTTCTTAAGTTAAAATAAGAAAAATATGTTCGTTGTATTTATTTAATCTACATACGAAGTAGCCAATAGGTAGGGAGAGGCAGTATTGGGTGCTTCCACTTTTGTTGTTGTTGGAAAGATCCGTAGTTGATGTATTTTCTATAGTTCTTGGGAAGCTATTACTGAGTCATTCCGTCACCGATAATATCGGTGTATGGGAAAGGGCCTTAATGGTTTTAGAACTGTAATCTGTGTAATTTTTCTTTGAGCAAATCCGCAAACAGCATTCTAATATATCAAACCCATAAGAATACTACTACATATTTATACAGCACGTAGATCAGGGCTGTCCAACGTGAGGTCTCTAAATGTATAAATTACCCTCAAATACGAAATATGCACATAAATAAAAATACGTGTGGCGCCACTTGCGACGGATAGAAGTTACCGGAAATCCGACCGATCTTGCTCGAACACCCTCGAATATTCGAGAAGCCACGCGCACGTACATATATAAGAAGATTGCGTCAAGCGGGACGGGCAGAGTTAGTTAATAATTGTTCTAGTTTGCGTTACGTATCATTCTAAAGCCTTTTTAAGTGAAATACTCGGTGGAATAAATCTTCGCAGAAAAGAAAAGTAACGAACGAACATCGAGTTTATAATGACCGTTGGGAATCAGACTATTTAATCACAAACAACAATAATAAACTTCAGTGCATTGTTTGTATGCAAGTACTATCGGTTCCCAAAGAATATAATGAGACGACATTACACTACGTTACACGAGAAAACGTTTCAGTAATATACAGGGGAGTCATGAAAGGCTATCATTATGGATTATAAGAAAAAACTAAAAGAACAAACAACATTTTTTTGCCGCTTCTTACGAAGTAGCGCTGGAAATTGTCAAACCGAAGAAACATTTTAGTGATACTTTAGTACTTATTAAAATTTGTGCAATCAAAATGGCAAAACAATTTAATGAAGTAAAAATTGCCGAAAAATTCGAAACAGTCTCAACGTCGCATCAAAATTGCCAGACGGGTGGATCATATTAATCAATATGTATCCAAAAAACTGCATGACACGGTTGAAAAATGTAAATATTTTTCGCTATGCCTGGCTGAAAGCACTGATCTCTCCGACATTAGCCGCCTTGTAATTTTTATCCGAACTATTAAAAAAGACTTCAGTGTGGCAGAGGAGATGATTGGATCTTATTTCTCTCCGGGGTACAACCAAAGGTACGGATATTTTTGAAGATGTAAATAAGGTGTGTCAGACTACGGGGGGTTCGATAAATGATCCTGTATTGTCACTGATGGAGCCAAAGCTATGATAGGAACGGAAATTGGATTTGCAGGACTCTTGAAACAAAACAACATCAACTCTCCTGTGATACACTGTATTGTTCATCATGTAGAAAATGCTTACGTCAAATGAATGTCATGAAAGTGGTTGTTAAAATAACAAATATTATTAGACGGGGCAATCGTGCTTTGACTCGCAGAAAGTTTCGTGATTTTTTGGCCGAAGTAGATGCTACATATGGGGACTTGTTATTTCACACCGATATTCGTTGGTTAAGCGCCGGACACTGTTTGCAGTGATTCTTCGCTCTACGCAAGGAGATTCCTATTTTCCTGAAAGATGAAGTCAAGTCCAACACTACAGAACTCCAAAATCAAATGGTAGATGCACAATTTTTAGCAGACCTTGCATTTTTAACAGACGTGACATCTCACCTTAACGAATTGAATTTGAGGCTACAAGGAAGCAGAATATTGCCAACTTATTTGGACATATAAATGGATTCAAGTATAAAATTAAGCTCTTCAAGTGTTCATTAGAAAATTTTTTTTTCATTTTTTCCAAGTTGTAAAGAGTATTTTGAAGAAATGAAGGGTTTTGAGGAAGTTTCAAATTTACCTCACATAAAATACATTCACACAATTGCAGAAGAATTCGAAAATCTATTTAGCGACTTTAGAAAAATCAGTAAGGGAGATTTTAGTTTTTACTCAACCCCTTACAATTTCAGTTGAGAATGTGAGCAAAGCGGACCTTCAACTGGAATTGTATGATTTGCAATCAGATCCTTTTTACCAAGGAAGAACTGAAACTGGATTGGACTTTTTCAAGTTGCTGCCAGAAGAAAGATACCCCAACTTGCGAAACTTAGGGCTTACACTGGGTTTAATGCTGGGAAGCACGTATCATGTCTTTAAGGAAAAACCAGAGACATCTAACGCCCAGCCGCGGATTCCTGGAATAATCCCAAAAAGCGGTAACTAAGTTACCATTCAGCTGAGATCCGTGTTAACGCGTGATCTTATCGGCGTCGAATGACTAAATAAATCGAAGAAAGAAGATTTCTGCCAATAGCCGGCACGTACGTTCAAAAAATGAAGTATATAAAAAATCTATTTAAAAAAAAAATATAAATATACCTCTGAGAGGTATACCTGAAATTATACAATCAGACGTGTTGTGTGATCTCAGAGGTATATTTATATATTTTTTTAAATATATTTCTTATATACTTCATTTTTTGAACGTACGTGCCGGCTATTGGCAGAAATCTTCTTTCTTTGATTTGTATACCATACCTATTAAAACTAACAGATAAAGTTGCATACAAAATATTTTATAATCCGGCCATCCAAACCGTATTTTTTTTAAGCGGCCCTTGGGGCACTTGCAGTTGGCCAACCTTGGTATAGAGGATTCACCGAGCTCCATATACGCCCTATAAGCATATACTAACAGCAAGTCGGTAGCTGTTTATAGATGGGGTTAATAGCGCTCTATTTTTCCATCCCCAGTTAATGTAAGCACTTTTCAGTAGTAATTATAGAAATATGTAGTAATGTCAGTTGGAAATGACCAAGAACTTTTACAGTAAACAATTCAATTACATTTTCGTTTAATAGTACTCATCAAAACTAATTTCCTCTATGGAAATGTTAGTGTTTTATCCTGAGATTTAGCATATTCTAGTAGGTATAACTTTCTTCATTTATGCATACAAGGGCTAGCGGAATTTGCATAATTTCAGGAATAAAGTTTGTTATTTATTTATTCACCGTAAGAAACTGGCAACCTCACAACCGGCACATCCAACCACTATATAGTTTGTTTAGGATTTTGCATATAAAACTTCTCTGCAAGCGCCCGCATACAATGGACGGGCGTGCATATAAGTACGCCACGAATACCCAATGTTTACAATAAAACTTTTCTCGCTTTTTAAAAACTTTCCACAGCGCTCTCTCGTCATTATCATCATCAACCATTCAATAGGTACTCGTAGTCCCGATAAGCATGAGGGCCTTAAACAAAGAGAAAATTTCCATATTTCATTTTGCAAAAGTTCGACTCGGACGGGGCCGAGCCAATCGATAGCCTCGGTTACATCAAGGGAATAGCTCCAGTTTG